>CANTAL010000314.1:0-47237 GCA_947650365.1 Chamaelirium japonicum
ACACTAGATCGCGTGTTCAAGGGCAACGATCAAGAAATTCACGGGTACATACTTCGGATTCTGGAAGGTGGAAGGGCGAACAAGTCATAGGGGATGTCTAAGAAGGATTGAAAGGTTCTCAACATCACTGGGTATTGGAGCCACATGTGTTCACACATGGCATAGTTCTGCAGTCATGTGGGTGGGAGGGTGGCAGATCGATGGCGAGCGAGGATGATTTCACGATGCAAACCTGGATGGCTGGAATAGTCAATTGAGCATGTCGGTTGGTACATACTCATAGCGATCGTCATGTTCTGGATTTGAGAAGCACCAATCTAAATCCTTCTTTCCATATTAGATTCTCTTGGGTGCAAAAACATCAGTTTAGGTGGTCCTAGAGATTACTAACCATTACTTCTTCGATTTGGAGAGAGTCTTCAGTAGATGCTTGTATATGGTTCCTGCGAGGGGAGTTTCGAAGGAAGAGGTTTGGTGAAGAAGAAGTCTGTAGGTGGAGCATGTTCGGGCATGAGGAAGGTGAATAAGAAGTCGGTTTCGGGTCAAGTCCAAAGTTGCAAATTGGACTTGGTCGATCATCGGTCGAGATGTTCGGGCACTTGGTGCAAGGTGCAAGGTGGCGACAAGGAAGGCATTTGATTATCAGAGGTTCTCACTAATGGCGATATCGACAACGATGATAGAAGTTTCTTGGTGTTGGCTTTTCAAGCCAAGGTGGAGATTGCTGGGTTTTGACTTCCAAAAGCTAATAACAATATGATCGTGTGCACAACTTGTAGATCGTGCGCATGGATGAATCACCAGGAAAGTCTGGTGAGTAAAATCCTGGAGACATCGTATGCACGATGGGTGCATTATGTGCATGACCTGGGTCCTGACAGCACGAGTCTGGTTCAGGATCTCTTGTTTTGGCATGGCAACTTCGATTTTGGGTCTCCAATTAGTGTACGACATCATACCCTAACCCTAGTTACATAAGGGGAAGGGGAGAAGGCCTGATGAAGGATTGGAACTCAAGGAAAATCGTCAATGACGACTACGGAGGGATTCAAGATTGTCTACAAAAGAAATGCGAGTCGCAGGAGAGATTAAAAGATCCGGGGGTGCGCCGTCGCAACGCTCCCTTCGAGCTCATGGATGCTCGTGTGAGTGTGGCGGCCGTGACCACGGTGGAATGGTTCTTCTAGGAAGATGATTGAGAGTGAGTCATGGATGAGGAAGAGAACGAAAACCCGGTCTTGAGTTTGCCACGTAGAGAGAAGAAAGAGAAAGAAGAAGAAGAGAGGAAGAGGAGGAAGGAAGAGGATACGGTTGCGGATCTTCTTTGGGTTCCTTGGTTTATCGACCTCGGCTTCTACTTCGGCGACGATTTCATCTCTTGGTGGTCCTTCGGGTAAACTTTGTGTCTCTCGGGTAGGGTTTGTTCTCTACTTTATTGATGTGATTGTGAGAGGAGCAAGATCTGGTTTTGCGGGGTTCAACAAACGGTGACCATTGTATGATGTAATTCTTGCTAAGTGACAATCGAATTCCTTGATTCCTTTGTGATTCTGTGGTGTTCGTTGTCATTGCATTTGTGCATCTTATTATCTGTATATTGTTGTGAGATCTCTGTAGGGTTCTGATCCTCGAACCTTGAGCATCATCCTGAAGGCTAAAGACTTCCGCAGTTCAAGGGATCAGCGTCGGTGCGAGGCCGATTCCCCAACACGATATGTTAAAATGACAATGCAGCCGTACGTGCATATCAAGGGATATGATGGGGAGCTGGCTGGATCGATACTTGACGTTCGATATGTTCGTGCGGCATCACATCCGTACATGCATCACATGAGATTAGTACTGGTGCATATATACAGTTCGGTTCTCCTAAGGGACATCCCCTATCCTTAGCACGAGGGACAAAAAGATTTGACGAGCCTACAAGTTTTATGTTTTGCTGGTTTTTGGTGAGAATGATCATCTTACCTCAATAGAACCTCCTAAAAAAGAGGGTGTTTCTTGTGGAGTAGGTGGGTATACTCCAATAGTCCAGTAAGAGGATTGAGACTGCTTAAATGTAGAGGTCGGGTCTTCGATATGGCTTTGATTTATATTTGGCAAAATCCACACACGTAACTTGAGCCAGTTCTTTGGGCAAATTGCAACCCCCCCCCCCCTAACATTTCTCCCCCAACAACTTGCCCCTGAACTATGTTCCGTCGGCATGTTAGCCCCTCCATCGACTTTTACCGTCAAACTTAGCCTATGTTTACTGGATTAAGATGTTTTGGTTGAGACTAGGTTGATTAGCTTGTGCTCATTTTATTTTTCGTATATTTCATGGGCTAACATTGTCTCATGCAGGGGGAGGAATAAGGTGACTAGGACATAGGTTGAAGCCCCTCCACCCCTTAAGTTGTGTGTAGGTTGTGTTGATGAGTCAAAGATATTGAGGGAGACCCCACTTGTTCTTATCGAACCTGTTGAGGAAGTCCACCGTTAGTCCCACATCAGTAAAGGGGGCACCTAACACCCGCTTAATATACCCCTTGTGGACCTCCCCTTAAGACCGCATTTTTGAGTGTGAGGGTATCTAACATAGTATTAGAGTTGGGTTCACCGTCTCTCTCCAAGTGCAGCCCCTTTTGATTGCGCCTCGTGCTCCGCTTGAGTGGGGGTGTTGAGGAAGTCCACCGATTAGTCCCACATGGTGAAGGGGGCACCTGACACCCACTTAATATACCTCTTGTGGATCTCCCCTTACGACCTAGGTTTTTGTGTGTGAGGGTATCTAACAGAACCATTGCATATCCAGTGTTGCAAGTCCAGTTGAGCCTCGTTATAGGTTGCGTGTTGGTTCGTCATGTCCAGGCACTCCCAGCCCGGTCCCAACAACATGGTCAGGCATATCTATAACTTTGGGAAGGATTGTGTCTGCACGCAGATTGTGTGGCTTGAGTTCTGGTTTGATGTGGTCACCTATGTACGGTGGATTCCACGTGGTTCCAATAGTGCTGCTCATTGGCTCGCGAAGGAAGCCCGACTCAACAATGCAGTTGGTTACTGGCCGTCTGGTGGGTCTAGTACTTTGTCTGCCCTAGTTGGGGAAGACCTCCTGGTCATGATGTAATGACCACCATCTAGCTCGACAAGGAAAAAAACAAAAAAGATGCGGTCACCTATGTAATATCTGGTCTCGTGTTGGGAGACCTTTTGGTCATATGGTTATGACCACCGCTGATGTACCAAAATTTTTTTTTTTGCGAAGTATTGGACTCCAATAATACAGGGAATCGGATGAGCAGTTAATCTTTCATATAGACGACGATGGCGTGAAAAGATGGTACAACCTGTACCCGGATCGTACGCCCCCCCCCACCCCCCCCCCCCCCCCCCCCCCTAAACTTTTTACAGGCTCGCAATGCGCAAAGGCGGTGAGCTACAATATATATGTCATTCCCCTAGCGTGCGTAAAACCGAGCCTCCAGGAAAAAACCCGCTGATTCTCCCCCATCGATCATCGTCAGCATCAAATCCCGATAAGCTTCAACTGTTTGAAATAAAGGGAGAGGGGAGGCAATGCAAAGCAGCAGCAAGTCAGATTGATGTTACTACCTGTTTGTTGATGTTATCAGAGAAGGGAGCAGTAAAGAAAAAAGAAAAAGAAGCAGCTCACAATATTGTTCTGTGGTTTCCCCCAGTAGAAGCCATGGATGAAAAGCGGAAAGAGATTGCAGGCTACGAGAATGTAGATCATCAGCGCGTGCATCCCCATCCATTCCATCGCAAAGGTCGGTCTCCTATATCCATAAACATCGACCTGCACGTTGAGAGCCATCGTCAGCTCACGAGCAAAGCACACCACTTCAGTGTTTCAAGATCAGACATAGGAGCTGGGGGTTTAGGGCACTGACCAGCACATATATTCCGGCAAAGAGGACCCCTGCAGCGCCAGCGGTGGCGCAAGTGTAGCTGACTGTGTAGAGAGCCTTGTTCATATGCATTCCTATGGGCAATCGAAGAAGTGGGGTTAATAAAGCATGGCATCGATCAAAATACCGTGAATCTCTGAGATGTTTCATTACCGAAGAAGTCCAATGCGAAGGCGAGGGCCAACATAGAGAAGGATGGAACCATCCACTGAATGATTCGATCCCTGTGATCCTGCAAAAGATTCGAGAAAATCACACCCTTTGAGCCATTTTTATGGTAAAAATTGTTTCCAATGCCAACGGCAAATTAGTAACGAAAAAAGATCGATACCTTAAAATGTACGATAACGTGCCCAAATTGCAGTCCAATCAGGCAAGTAACGATCGCCATTACAGAACTGCAGTGCCAACACGACAAGTCTACTTAACCGCGAACAAGATAGATACGATCGTACAAGGAGCACATTGAGGATTGTATAAAGAAATGAAATGAGAGCAGACCTTAGCAGCCCTTCAGGATCAAAAGGCGCTTGACACCACGAGGGAGCACCGGGTGGAAGTGGGCCATTAGCAGGAGAGCTAATGCTGCATTGCTGTGAGGAGGTTAGTGACACGCAAGTCGCAATATTTGAGAAGAGAAGGGGGGAGAAAAAAAAGATGTGTAATGACTTATTTTTACGAACCTTCGACCGTTCGTAAACTGGGCGTTTATACAAATGCTGAATACCGAGCATTTTGCGGTCGATCATGGCAACAGCATTGCAAGCAGGGCTCGTATCGCCTCTAACTCCACATTTAACCTGAAGATCGTGAGGTTTTAACTATTTTTTGGTTCTGAAGTAAAGGGATACGAAACAATTATGTATGTATGAAAGTTGGAACTTACATGGAATAACTTCGGTTCCGCGCCTTCCACGAGTGTCTGGTACCCCCAATCGGGAACATACAAACCGTACAAGATGGCCATGTAGATGATCGTTAGTATCACGCCCACGAGCCTAATAAAGAAGATAATGAGCAATTAGGAAGCTATTTCTTTCTACAAAGTGGCATGTCTCCTCAATCACAATTTCTCTGAGCCCTTCTGTGATTCTATTATTCACAAAAAAATCACAGATAAGGATCAAAATATCGATATCGGTGTATATTTCGGAACCCTCAGAAACCGAGATATTCCGCATGACATATTGTGGAATATCATGCTTAATTCCAACTTTGCCAAATTAATCCAGATGATGGCATCATTGCTCGATGCGCTAGTGTGCTACTTAGAGCACATCGTAAGACTTAGAAACTTCAGAATTTAAAATTTAGAGGGGCCATATGTAAAGAATTTTTGAAAAGTTTCGAAACCGCAAAGGGGATCCCCGGGAATTTTATCAGCTACGGTCTAAATGCTAGAATTGAGCATTCGAAACTTACAATTGAAATCGGTATCTCAGCAGTAAAGAATATCCAGAATGAACATCGTCTTCGCTTTTCAGCCAGATTTCACATAATGCTGCCAAGAGATAGGCGATCGCGATTCTCTGCACGGAGAATGATATTAACCCGTCTGATCAAAATAATTAAAATCTCAATGATTCTAACCATCTCCGTCGAAAACGAGAAAATCAAGAAGAAATAGCCAGGGAGAATTAACCCACCTGTAGTACACCCATGAGTCGAATATTTAGAACATCAACCCCATAGGTTAAGTCGTGAATGCCATGAAAGAAGCCGCCTGGATTTCAAATCACAATGAGAAGGTGATAACAACCCAGAAATACTCTTATTGAATGGAATCATTCCCATGAATGGACTTTCAAATACCTTGGAGGGCAAGACCTAGGATGAGCAGCTTCAGTGCCCGAAGTAGTGCCTTACCAGTCGCGACGGCTCTGTCTGGAACTTTCTGTGCAGGGGGGAGGATTGAGTTAGCAATGTCTGTAAGTTACATTAGGCTCTTGTGAACTTTGCAGAGGATTTTTACCTTGTAGGCAAGTCCCAGTGAGACCCCAACTATAAATAGGAAAAATGGCATTACGAAATCGGCGAGGGTCACACCGTTCCACGGGGAATGATTGATTGAAGGGAAAATTCCGCCAGCATCATCTACCAGGATCATGATCTGATAATTGAAGGAAAATAAAAAAGATTGTAGGGTGATAAATTTCGATATAGCAAACATTGACGAGTAGAGTGCGACGAACAATTAAACATCATAATCCTGCACTTCCAAGGGAAAAAAACAATCATAATCAACAGGAATGGCTAGCTTGGGAGCCGTGGGTATTGTTTGGTTTGTGTCATAAGATCCAAGTACTTATTAAAGACCTTGCAAAAAAAATACTTATTCAAGAGTATTATTATTGTAATTATGCATAATGAACAAATTTTTTAATTATTTTATTGTGACTGAGAATCCATCTCCCCTCGACACTAGTCAGCTAGAAAACTAAAGTTCACAATTGAACAATGAACTCGAGTTCAGCAACCCATCCCCCCCCCCCCCCCCTCCTCTCTCTCTCTCATCCTATTATGGACTACTTGGCTCGAGCGGTATGCGAGAATGCTTCAGCAGAAACGCCAGCCATTTGATAACATCTTTGCTGATGTCGAGCATTTTGCTGTTTGTTTTTTTTTTTTTTTTTTTGAGATAAGTTCCTGAGGGGTTAGGCAGATCTCTGCCTGTATTAGAATTGCAAGTTAACAAATTACAAGCCCAAAATAGTTACAAAATACTCAAGGCCCGGTCCACAACCATGATCCAAGTCCAAAACCCAAATATCCAAGTATTGCTAAGAGCATCTCCAACCATCTACCATTTTGTCATAAATGACAGACGGGCTCCTCCAACCGCATGCTATAACCCCCTGCATAAATGCAGGGGGGGTTTTGACCGACATATTTGTCGAGATTCAAGTTAAAATGGCAAGGCTGCTATTTGACTATTCCTTTCCATTAATTCTGAAAATGCCCTCTAAAATTCGTATATATTAAATATATTGACCAACATATCCAAGAAATGGAGGGCTGATCAAAATGGAGGGCCTCCAAATTGAGGCCATGGTTGGAGTCTAATCAAAATGGAGGGCTTCCAAATAGGAATATTCTTAGAATATTTTCATTTGGCAATGGCAAAATAGGGGCCATGGTTGGAGATGCTATGAGGATCTAGTACTTAGAATTTTTACTCTTTACATACCCGATCTTTTCTGTCCGTTGCACCTAGGCCCAACGGGTGAATCTCACTCAACTGACAGACAACAGACGGTTGTGATCCGGTATGTAAAGAGTCTGTAAGTAGTATTTCTTTGTACTTATATTCATATCTATCGTTTTTTGCAAATCGATCCCTAAAATTAGGGCTAATTACATATAAACCTTTCAAATTAGACTATTTGCATATTGATCCCTTCAAACATGTTAAGTTGTGCATGTTTGGCCTTCCGTCACAATCCGTTACCTCCCGTCAATTAACTATGATTCAGAGTTTACCATATGAATAAATGACTAATTTGTTGCTAAATAACTTAACGGTCCTGCTCGCTCTTTGCCACAACTGCTGCCAACCACCACCATCGCCACTGTCGCCTGGCCACATCTAACCACCACCACCCACCTCCACCACCGTCGCCCACCACCCAGCCACCATCGTCGCCGCCCGTTTCCACTACCACATACCACCTCCACCTCCACCACCACAACCACCATTGTTTACTACCGACAACTATCCACCACCATTGCCGCCCGCTTCCACTACCACCGACCACCTCCCCCTCCACCACCACCACCACCACCACCATCGTTTACTACCCACAACCATCCACCACCTACCTCTACCATCATCGGCTATCGCCTATCCACCACCACCACCCACATTCACCACTGTTGCCCACTACCACCACCACCACCACCACCATCACCACCACCATGCATCCATCCACCACTGCCATTCATCTACCACTACACACTTCCATCATAGCCATCCACCTCCACCACCACCATCTACCCACCTCCACCACCGTCGCTCACCGCCCAGCCACCACCACCAACCTCCACCATTGTCACCCACCACCCAGCCACCACCATTGTCGCCCGATTCCACTACAACCGACCACAACCATCGCTTACTACCCACAACCATCCACCACCCACCACCACCATCATCAGCCATCGCCTAGCCACCACCACCACCCACTTTCACTATTGTTGCCCACTACCACCACCACCACCATGCATACATCCACCACCGCGATCCATTTGCCACCACCCACTTTTACCATAGCCGTCCACCACCACCACCGCAAACCCACCATTACCACCGTCGTTCACTGCCCAGCCACCACCACCACCACCACCCACTTCTACCACCGTCTCCCACCGCTTACCACCCCACAACCATCCACCGCCCACTGCTCACCGGCCGTCCAGTAATTTTATTATTTTAAATCCTTAAGGGTACTTTAGTTCAAATAAATCCATATTTGAAGTAAACGGGCAATCATAGAATTATTCTGAGAATATTTCTCTAATCTGAACATCCATTAACTAAAGGGGTATATCTGCTAGGGGTATTCATCGGTTCGGGTTGATCTGCCAAAATGAACCGAACCGGTTTATTTGGTTCGGTTTGGATCAAGTATTTTTGACAATTTGGTTCGGTTCTGGAAGGAAAAAACCCTGCAAAGATCGGTTCAATTATGGGTTGTGAGTTTTTTAATCCGAACAAACCCAACCCGAACCATTGGTAGTATACCCTCAATAGTTACTACTGTATAGTCTCAAAAATATTGTACATTACATAGTGGTGAGTCTGGTGACCCCAATCACCACCATTCGGTGCATTTAAAACTTTCAAGTGTTCAACGGTGTGATGAAACTGAAAAGTGAAGGGTGATGTTATTTGCATCCATATAATTACTATCACCCACAAGTCCCAATTTATGAAATATCTCAAAGTGAAAAGTTAAGGGTGTTGCTAATAATTCTGTGGGGACAAATAGCAGCACCCAAAGTTACAGACTTAAAAGTGAAATATGAACCAACTCAGCTAAGGATGGCAACGGGACGGGCTAAATGGGAAACCCGACCTAACCCGATCCTATTGGGCTGGGTTTGGGATGGAACTAGTTGGGCGGATTTGCAATTTACGAAATAAAACCCGATCGGATTTAGGACGGAGTTGGAATTAGCCTACCCTGACCCGACCAACCCAATTAATTAATTAATTAATTAATTAATTATATATATATGGGGAGGGATACTCTTACTGATGGACTCTTACTCATATAGTTACCTATGATCCGGGCCGTCCATTAGATCCCGACGTACGATTCGGATTAGATGGGGAGTTAAAGCAATGGTGTCCGCATTAAATGCAGGCTTTTAATACGGGCTTTTAATACGGGCATTTAATGCGGATACCATTGCTTTAACTCTCTATCTAATCCGAACCGTACGTCGAGATCTAATGATCGGCCTGGATCATAGGTAACTATATGAGTAAGAGGCCATGAGTAAGAGTATCCCTCCCCTATATATATATATATATATAATATATATATATATATATATATATATATATATATATATCTATATATATATATATATATATATATATATATATATATATATATATATATATATATATATATATATATATATATATATATATATATATATATATATATATATATATATATATATATATATATATATATATATATATATATATATATATATGGGTCAGGATCGGATGACCCAGCAAAATTTGACCCAGCAAATAACCCAGCACCCTTTGAGGCACCTAGAGGTTTTAGAATGGGCTGATTTTTTGTAGACATGTTGTCTATGATATGTTGATCATCCTCACAAAAAATCAGCCAATTCTAAAACCTCTAGGTACATCAAGTGAGATCTTCAAATCAACGGTTAAAATTGACAATAAAAAACCGTTGATTTGAAGAGCGCATTTGATGCACCTAGAGGTTTTAGAATTGACTGATTTTTTGTGAGGATGATCAACATACCATAGACGACATGTCTACAAAAAATCAGCCCATTCTATAACCTCTAAGTGCATCAAAGGGTGCTAGGTTATTAATGGGTCAAATTTTGCTGGGTCATCCGATCCTGACCCTATATATATATATATATATATATATATATATATATATATATATATATATATATATATATATATATATATATATATATATATATATATATATATATAGGGCTGTTACGTTGCGCTGTGCGCTGCGGGGGGAGATATCGCGCTGCGGATTAGTGGCCGTCCGATCAGATTTGATCGGACGACAGACAGAAATCCCGCTCCCGACCTCTCTGTTAAGCTGTAACCGTCTGATCGCATCCCTGCAGCCGTCTGATTCCATGAAATGCACCCCGCCCGGCGAGATTTCGGTCGGTTCGATTCCCATCCGTTGGATCGATGGAAATCGAACGGACTGAATTGATTTTCGTTGTTACTGTAGCGGCTACAGTAACAGCGAAAAACATTTCAGCCCGTTGGATTCCCATCGATCCAACGGGTGGGAATCACCCAACTCACTTATGTGTTAATTGGATTCCCATCCGTTGGATCGATGGGAATCCAACGGTCAGAAATTTTTTCGCTGTTACTGTAGCCGCTACAGTAACAGCGAAAATCAATTCAGTCCGTTCGATTTCTATTGATCCAACGGATGGGAATCGAACCGGCTGATTTCTCACTGGGCGGGGTGTATTGCACGGGATCAGACGGCTGCCGGGCACAGATCAGATGGTCAGGGCTTAACATATATGTCGGGAGCGGGATTTCGGGCTGCCGTCCGATCAAATCCGATCGGACGGCCACGCTTCCGCATCGCATTTCCTCCCCGCACAACCTAACACTTCTCTCTCTCTCTCTCTATATATATATATATAGGGGCATGCTATATTGCGGCATGCGGTACATGCGACACTGCACCGCAGTTGTCTGATGCATGCGTACGTTGCGTGCATCGCATGCACGCAACGGTGCATCAGATGGCTGCGGTGCGGTGCGGTGCCACACTTACCGCATTATAGCATTTCTTTCTTTCTCTCTCTCACTCTTTCTCTCTCTCTCTCTCTCTCTCTCTCTCTCTCTATATATATATATATATATATATATATATATATATATATATATATATATATATATATATATATATATATATACAGGCGTGTTAGGATGCGGCGTGCGGTGCGTGCGGCGTCCCACCGCAACCGTCTGATGCACCGCCACCGCAGTGGTGCATCAGACGGCTGCGGTGCGACACTGCACGCACCGCACGCCGCATTTTAACATTTCTCTCTCTCTCTCTCTATCTATATATATATATATATATATATATATATATATATATATATATATATAGAGAGAGAGAGAGAGAGAGAGAGAGAGAGAGAGAGAGAGGAATGTTACAGTGAGCTATCAGTTACGAAAGGAGAAAACGAGCTACGATCATTTTGATCACCCTAGAAGTTTTGAAATTTCATGAAAATTTGTAAGTGAGTTGTAGGGGTGTGCATCGGTTCGAAACCGACCTATTTAGGCAAAACCCAAACCGATCCAACCTAGGTCGGTTTTGAGAATTTGCAATCCGATCCAAACCGATTGAGACTGGAATCCAATCCAATCCAATCCAATTAAAGTCGGTTTGGATTGGATTGGATGGTCGGTTTGGGCTTTGGCCCATATGCTTACTAGTTTTTTATTTATTTATTTGGACATAGTTTCAACTTTAAAATGATTATTTTAAAAATTATAAAATGATACTATATTACTTACCAAAATACTAAGTTATCAACAACAATACCATTATGTCCACAATATTCATATCCATTAAATATTAAAAATTACAAAGTTCAGTTTTAACAATTAAACAAAAGTTCACAACAGTTACCACTAAATTAGTAAATTATAAACCGGAGTCCGGTTCGGTTCGGTTTAGGTCGGTTTTTAATTGATAAATCCGATAACCGATCCAATCATATCGGTTTTGAGAAATCCTGATCCAATCCGATCCGTTGAGTGTGGCGAAACCGATCAAATTCGGTCGGTTTGGTTTGGTTCGGTCGGTTTGGTCGGTTTGGTTTGGATCCTGCACACCCCTAGTGTGTTGTCTAGGGTAACATGATCATCCTCAACAATTTTCAAGGAATTCCAAAAGTTCTAGGACCATCAAATGGTAGAAGCTTAATCCACTGTCCTAGTAACTGTTAATTTTGCTTCTACCATTTGATGACAAGTTTTGGAATTTCTTGAAAATTGGTGAGGATGATCATGTTGCCATAGACAACACACCCACCAATTTTTACGAAATTCTAAAACTTCTAGGGTGGTCAAAATGATCGTAGCTCATTTTCTCCTTCCATAGCTCATAGCTCACTGTAACATTCCCCTCTCTCTCTTTCTCTCTCTCTCTCTCTCTCTCTCTCTCTCTCTCTCTATATATATATATATATATATATATATATATATATATATATATATAAGTGCTAGAATGCGGCATGCGGTGCGTGCGGCATCGCACCGTAGCCGTCTGATGCACGAGCTGCGTGCATGCGATGCACGCAGCAGTGCATCAGACGGCTGCGGTGCGATGCCGCACGCACCGCATGCCGCATTATAGCATGCCCCTATATATATATATATATATATATATATATATATATATATATATATATATATATATATATATACCATTTGATAATTTAATCGGATGTAGTTTAATATCTTATTTTATGTTGCACCAATACTATATTTAAGAAGATAATACAACTCATGCCTTTTGTTTATAAAATTTCTAGAACATATTTGATTTTATTATCAATATGTTCATAGTGTTTAACTAGTTGTATACTTGTAGGAAGTTATACATTTTCATTGTAGTACATCAGTTTAATTCATTATATATATATTGAATATTTTCATAGTGTTTAACTAGCTTGGTTCAGTTTTTACCAAGTATTAGTTTGGTTTTGGTCTATTTTCCAGAGAGCGATCAACTTTGATTTGGTTTTAAATTTATAAAAAAACCGAAACATTAATACCCCAATATCTGCACAACTTAATAGCCTACTTCGAGAAATGTATACGCAATTAGTCCTTACACGAGAGATCGATTTATAAAAAGAACCGTCATATGTAATGCATGGGGTGGTGTGGATGCCACCCTCTTCATTAGAAAAAAATAAAAACCAGCTGTCATACCAGACTCGGATCCCTGTACTTCAGCATGAAATCATGTCAGAGACCACGCCGCAAGCGCCCTCCCCCTCCTGTGCCCGTTCATGCTTTGTTTTTTTTTTTCCAAGTATATGGTGGGCCCTATTCGGACCCATAAGTCACCAACCACAGAGAGAGCGGAAACACACAGCCACCGGCCTAGAGAAAGGGCCCACTACCTGGCCCACAGGCAGGGCTGGCAATTTCGGACATGACACGGCAGACCCGACCCGAAGTTAGCGGCTCTGGGTAAGAGCTAAACGGGTTCGGGTCGTAAACGGATTAACATGATAGACCCGTTTAATAAACGGGTCGGGTCCGGGTTTAGGGTCTGGACACGGTAGACCCGGAAAGACCCGTTTAGTATTCAACGGGTCGTGTCGGGTCGGTTCGGATCTACCTGTAATCCGATACTATAACATATAATACCAGCGGGTCTTTCGGGTCAGGTCGGGTCGAGTCGGATTGGGTCGGATCGGGTCAACTAAATAGTCCCGGGTGGTAAACGGGTCTTATCAGGGTCTGTCCGTTTATTAGCGGGTCGGGTACGGGTTTAGGATCTAGACACGATTAGTTAAACGGGTCGGGTCCGGATCTGGGGGTTTTGGACACGACATGAAACTAGACACGACACGAACCCGACACGACCCATTGCCACCCCTAACCACAGGTAACTAGATGGGATCCACCGACACGGGAAAATTTTCAGCACAGACACGCAAGGTACGGGAATTGGGATTCCAACGTTGCTGTGAAAAAATTTGATGAACTGTGCTTGAAAGTGGACCCACCATGTGTCAGAGAATGAGGTGGGCGATGGGGTGCTTTTAGCCATTCGGGCCGAGATCAGATCTCCTCCAGTCCGTCGTCTCCGACCGGTGGGCCCTGACGGCATCACGGCCGGTGGGCCTACCGACTGGAGGTGACTCATTAACGCACTCCCAGCAAGAGAGAAGGCCCAGATGAGGCCAGGCCAGTATCCACTCTATGGCCGGCGGCAGCAACATCAGAGTCGTCAAACTTTGGTCAATGCCAAAGTAAGGCGGAAAAAAGAAACGTGTGATGCACTCATACTATATACGATTAGGAGAGGCAGGGCTAGCGTCCATTCTGCTTTAAAAAAATCAGAAAAGTTTTGTGATCATAGCTGTCGGTTGCCCGATAGGTAAATCACATTCTGCCCCGATCGGTGGGTAGATAGACGTTGTGATCGGATGCCATGTCATATCATATCAAGACGACAACTAGGGTACACCGGATAATACTACGGATTCTTTACAGATCCGATCACAGCCGTCTGTTGCACCCAATGTATGTTGCCATTAGATCTGAAGAGGGTCTATAAAACCGTCTTGTAGACTACCATTGCTCTATGGGTCTTAGAGCATCTCCAACAAGCTCTTCGCAAGTTCCATCCTTGGCTATAATAGCAAAGATTTGAAGAAATAACGGCTCCCAGCCTTTCCCTAGTTTGACTTCTATGCTATTCCTCATGCCAGAGGTGGCGTGAGGATACTCTCGTTATCACTGGTCCAGATAGTCCCCACTGCTCTGTTAAAAAATTATGGTCCCCACTGCTTCGTTTAAGAAATCCCCAAACTATTAATTTTCTTTGAGGTTATTATCCTAAGACCCCTCTAATCAATCCAACATTGGATAAACCCGATGAAGCTTTTCATTTGAGCTCCAGTCACCTAACCAACCAAATATTAGGATAAACTCCTCTATTTTTTTTAATCCCGAGACCACCCTCTCCTCTCTCGATCAGCCATGTCAGAGCGGCGGAGGCTGGAAGTGGAGGCGATCGTGAGTAGTGGCGAAGGAGGAGGTGAGCGCAAGCGGCAGAGGTGGAGTTGGCCGTGAGTAGTGGTGACTGAGGAGGCAAAGATGAAGGCAACAGTGGCGACAAGGGAGAGGGGTGGGGGGGTGGGTTAGGTTTGGGATTTCTAGGTCTAGGGGTTTATCCCATGGCCTCTGGATCGTTGGTTAGGTCTGGCGACCGAGAGGGGGGGGGGGGGGGGGGGGTCAGTTAAGTAGGATGAGTGGCAACTACAAAGCCTAAATTTGAAGTAACATGAGGGGCCTTTTTGTCCATAAAGGTTTGAGCTTAAATAAAAAGATTGTTGGGACTGCAGCTCGAAACTATCTTTTAAGAAGGGTTTCTCACAAAGTCCTTTTTTGTTTGTTTGTTGGACAACGATCGTGTGTGGCATGCCCCTCTTTACATATTCCAAATTTCCAATGGTCAAAACCCGATTGTCAGATTTTTCAAAAATAATAATAAAAAAGTCTGAAAAATACAAAATAAAAAAAATAGGTAGAGATTTGAGGAGCTCGTTGGAGTGCTCTTCAATCCCCACTCCCTACCTTATCTACGTGGTAGCTAGTTGCTCCTATAATAGGGAAGGCATCTTGGAGCTCGTTGGAGATAGGTTTGGATCAATTATTTGGGGATAGATGATCTTCCCTAAAAATAGGGAACCAATTATGGTAGTGTTTTGAAAACCGGACCAGATCAGGCCGATTGGTTGAATAGGTTTGGACCATAATCGGGAGATAACTATGTTCAAAGTGTGAACCAGTCGATTCTATATAAAACCATTTAATTTTTTCTTTTTTGTAATAGTAATAAGAGATGTTATGTGTCTCCTAGGCATAAAAACTCTTAAAACAATAACCAATTATCCTATGATTTATCTGGTTCAATAGTTTGAATCGTCGGTCTGAGTCAGTATGTTAAATAGCTGAGTAAGGAGCCCTTGGAGGGTTGGTTTCGTCAAACCGCTCACTATCCTCTACCGTAATGAAGGAGCCCCAAGCTTGAAGTAACTTAGAGCATCTCCAACTGACTCGAGCTACTTTAACGAGCGGAGGATTCATTTTCACTCCTCTTATCGACTCCCAGATTGTTGGTTATTTTAACTATACGCTACTGTGCTCGGCATAGTTGGTGAGCGGGTGAGACTCGCCATCCCAATGGGCCCATCCATTGTTCAAAAAACTGTTGGGTACAAAATCTGTTCAACGATTCAAAAAGCTATCGTTGGGAACATACAACAAACAGCTCATCGATTTAAAGATAAGTTCGGGTGTTATCTTTGATAGCCCGTCCCAAGGGTAAAAAGAATGATCTTTGTATTTGAAAAATCAAAAAATTTAAAAAAAATAAAAAACAATAAAAAGCTTTTTTTTTTTTCCTTCTACAAATCCTAAACTTTGTTGAAACGAGAGATGCGCTTACACGTTACGAGTTGTTCTGACCTTAGGGGTAGGTACTCCCCTATATGAGACTGTAATTTTGTTTAAATACCAATTATAAAAAAAAAGAAAAGAAAAAATGTTGTCCCTAACTAAAAGATCGGTTTAGTTTAAGAATGTTGAAATATTATGGACGAAAATGTCCTCCACAGTATTTTAAATTTTTTTTATCATGTTACCGAATCAATGAATCGGTGAGTGTTGCTTGCCACCACCGAATAGAACACCGATGCCGTATTTGTCGTCGCTGTCGCCGAACTGAACCGAAACTAAACCTAATCCTAATCCTAAGATTTAGGGACTATAGGATGAACGCAAGACCTAGGGTCTTTAACCAAATCCTGAATCAATTGTCATCATCGTCATAGTTGCTTGTTGCCATCGTCAATAGAGCTGCTTGTCGTTGTCCCCATTGTCTCTTCTGTAGTCGCCACCATCCAAATTGCTTAAGAGATATGGAAGAATAAATCAAGGATAGTTTATGTTTACCAAAAAAGAAAAAAAATTTAAGCTAAATAAAACTGGATGGGGCAACAGGGACCTCTTATATATTAATCCTTGAAAAGCTCTTTGTAAAGCCCGCGAGACCTAGCGTCCATCAGTGGAAATATACGATTGGCTTCCACGTTATGGTCCAGTCACCGCAGTCCAATCAAGGAGAAAGTGGACCCATCCCGGATCCGTCGAGTTCAGATCTTCTCCGGTTGGCGTAATTTTCAGCACATCCTGCGTACGTGCGGGGCGCACTGTAATTTCAGAGACATGAGATAGCAGGTCCCAACACATGGGGGTCGTGGCCCCCAGCACGTAGAGCGTGCTGACAGCCTGATAGGCTATTGGCAACGGTTGCAGCGTACGCAGGATGTCCCTACGCTCGCTCTGCCCATCAAAACGTGACATGTGGTAGTTACGGTTTGCTAAGCGAGCCTGGGCCTTTTGTCCCGCCGATCGTCGGCCGGCAAGTGGGGGCAGGAACAATGGTCAACGTTAATACGTTACGTCCACAACTATCAAGGCGTCCGCAATCCCAAGAGACGGCCCGTGTAGGGCCAGACATGCCTTCCCATTTTATTTACGATAACGCCACCGTGCCGGTACAGCGACGCGCCGGCCACGGGGCACCACCACACGACCGGCGGGGTCGCGGCGGCAGGTGATCGCGACGGCAGTGGCACTGTTCGTAGTTAACATCGAAAGCCAAGGTTCGTTTTTCAAAACGGGGGCGGCAGGAATACGATGCCCGCGCAACTAGTGCGGGTCCATCCCTATCGGCGGTCCATAAAGAGCGGGCGGCCGCAACCAACCAACGAGAGATCTAGGGGAGGCGGCGGTTAGACCGTGGATCGCAAATTGTTCGCGAGATGGAACACGATACGGAAGCCGAAAGATTATCCATAATCGCCGGCATTATCAGGGGAGACGTCTAATAATCGCGATAAAAACGGGATAAGAGTTAACGATAGGGATTAAATCTCCCGACCCCCCCGATTGAGCATTTCATTAGAAGAATATTCCTTTTTTAAATTTATTATTATTATTATGTAATTACCACCGCAGTAAATGCTTGAATTTATTCATTTGATTTGTACCTAATTAACTTTGGAAAAATTAACAAAGGTAGCGGACGCGAGTTATTGCTCAATCTCGTGATAATATCGGGAATATAAAGCGAATATAATCCTGTTAGAATCGAAAACGGCCAAAATATACGAAATCTCATCAGGAAAAGAATTCGGTAAAAGAGAAAAGACTGATTTCAGAGAGAGAGAGAGAGAGAGAGAGAACCGAGCGAGATCGTAGCAATGCAGATCTCGAATCATAGGAAGGGAAGGCGGGGATCTGAGTTTCGGGATCGTACCGCCACGGTGATTCCTCGGAACACGTCGAGCGAGACGAGGCGCTGCCCCTGCTTCGCGGCGGCGGCGGAGGAGTCGCCGCCCTCGCCGGCGAGAACGACGACGGCCGCGGCCTCTGGATAGGACTGGGGGATCTTATTCGCTCCAAGCTTCAGCGACTCGAGTTCCTTCTGGCTGTATCCTTCCTCGATGGCGAGGAGGTTCCTGTTGGGATCGGAGAGACCGTTCTCATCGCCTTTGATCAGCTCATAGATCCCCATCCCGGCCTGCAGCGGCGATAAGTGCGATATAAATCTTCGCGGAGCAACGCGAATGATCCGACCGCCCGATCGAGGATCTAGGGTTTCAGGAGATCAAAGTGAGCGGCGTGGACGTCGGCCGCATTGCAGCCGGGCCGTCTGAGAGCGGTCGAGCACTCCTCTCGGCGAGGAGGCGTACGGAGGGAGGAGGAGGGGAGAGGGGGGTTCTCCCAACCGCTCGTTTCTGTTGCCCTTCACGCCCGCCTCCGCTTCTCTTTATATAAAGAGCGCACAGAATATAATATTTTTAATTGCAAAAAATAAAGAATATAATAATTTTTTATTAGTTAAATACTGAAAGTAGGGGATAGCCTGCCCCAAGTGATTTTTTTTTTTTGTAAGGACCTGCCCCAAGTGATTTGACGGTGAGTAGAGTGCTTTTCGTGATGCATCTGAACCGTTCCCTACTGTGTATAGAGGAAGGGAGCAATCGGATGGTGTGTAAAAAGGGTACGAGTGGCATGCACGGTCATGGCCAGGTGTAAAGTTTAAATCGGATGACTACCTACTCTTCATTGAACGGTCCAGATGCATCACAGAACATCTAGAGCAAGATAATATTTGTACCACAAGTAAGACTACATAAGAATGCCTAACAGTTTTGGAAAAATATCGATAGATTAATACGTGGAATTCCAACGGGAGATAAAATATTTATAGGTGGTGATTTAAATGGACATGCATGTGGGAAGAAGTAATAGAGGATCTGATGGAGTACATGGTGGACAAGGTTTTAGAGAGAGAATTGTAGAAATCCTCTCGCCCCAAAACCCGGGTTGTAAGGGGAGGTCCACCAGAGGGTATTTAAGCACACATTCGTCCAATCCCTTATGTATGTGGGACTAAACCCAACAACCCCCCCTACACGAGGCTAGGGCTGAATCACCCCCCAGCCGTCTTCTTGTGCGGCGGCGACAAAGGAGGAGGACATCCTCGACCTGATTAGATCCGAACTGGGCAGCACATGGGTCTTATGCCATATGTAGATACCCTCTCGCTTCAAAACTCGGGTCATAAGGGGAGATCCACCAGTAGATACTTAAGCACACCTTCGTCCAGTCCCTAACCAATGTGGGACTAAACCCAACAAGAATTCCATGGTTTAAATCCATTCACATTGGGAGGTAATGCTTCACCACCCTGTCAGGCCAAATCATTCTCATCCAAAAGGGTTGAATAGTGCACGCCATTATTTCCCCTCCTAAATTTAGTAAGTTTGCATTTGTTTTCTAATTGGTCAACATCATCATTCAGTTTCTTATTCAATTAAAACATAACTCCTCTTTATTCTTTCCTTATCACTCACGATTCTTGCAAAAATTGAAAAAAACTTTTACTTATAGTCCTCAATAGAAGTTTGTCCCACCCTAGATCTAGAAGCTTCTAATTTTTTTTCAATAAAACTAAAAAAAATTCAAATTTACTAAATACAAAATGACCCAACTATGATGACTAAACATATTTATAAAACTCTCAACCATATTAACATCGTAATATCAAACGATAGCCATTGGTAAACCATGTAAACGAGCCACTTCCTTGAAGAACAAAGCAATAATTTTCAAAGCATCGAATAATTTCGACCAGCGATGAGTTGGCATCAATTTTATTTGTCCAACATTACTTGGGGGATTGAAGTGATTGATCCTTTTATAGGAGCTCATTTCTAACTCCTAAGCTTCTAGTTGCCTCTAGAGTGGCAAGAAGAATAATGGGTTGTCTATCAATCGAGTCGTGCAAAGTACCACGAGATCACACACGCGTGCAAGGGAGATTGGGTATTTAGGTTGCATTGGGTGACTTTAGGCTCACTTTGCACTTTACACATACACATCTTCGTCAGGAGTCGGGGGCTTTTCTATCTCCTGATCACAACATATCGTCTGATGGATCAGGATTGTCCGATGGATGGCAGTGGTATGACCCATAGTGGTTGTACGGGATAATCGGTTATGAATGGTTTTATGGGACGATCAGTTACGGTAGTTGTACGAATCAGTGCCAAAACATACTAGTTCAACATCTATTTAAAGAAGCCTCTGCATTCATTCTTACACATATGAGTTTTGAGAAAGAGTTCTTCGTTAAGAGAGAACAAGAGTGTCATCTATTGATAGAGAACACTTGAATCCTTAATTTTAGTTGAGAATAATTTGGTTTTCTCAATACTTGCCCACTGCTCTCCTCTTTTTCTGTTTTTCTATAGTTCGAGTGACATCACTGAGTTCGGATTGATGACCATATCAAAAAGTGCCCATTGAGATTGGTCTAATAGGTTCATTGTATCTTGAAAGGTAAATAGCCACGAGGCATATGCACCAAGGGCGGTATCTATGACTTTAACGGCAATGTTATAGACACGCCATGAACCCACTAAGGAAGCTATACAAGTTTCTCAACCGTTTGCCAAGGGTATTATTTCCAACAATTTAAAGCAATAGATTAACATTGCCTTTCTACTTTCGATTAGAAGGACTTGTCACAGTGGATAAAATCGACATGGAGGAGGCATTGATAAGCCGACTGAATTTGCAGGACAACTTCAAAAGATGGCAGCAGTGGGTGATGTACTAGCTGATAACTCTGATGATAGTCTACATTCGTATGCTATCTCAGGATGCTTCTCCACCAGTGGATCCGTTAGAGACTGAACACGAGAAGACTAACGAGTTTTTCAAATTTATTCATCAAGGATGATTATACTTCTCATGGAAAAATTGTAAGCACCCTGTCTGATGACCTATAGGATATTTATTGCAAAACTCAAACCTCTAAGAAACTCTGGACTAATCTAGAGAGTAAATATGGTAAAGAGGATGCGAGATTTAAAATATATCAAAACTATATTGACTTTTATATAGTGGAGGACAAGTTAGTGTTTTCACAAGCACATGACATGTTGAAAATTGCCTCAAAGATCATCAGTTAGGACATATCTATCGATGAAAGGCTTTAGGTTCCTATTATGATTGAGATGCTACATCGTTCATGGAGTGACTTCAAGGTTCTCTTAAACAGAAAATGAGAAACCCTGTCTCTGGATAATTTGTTACCTACTATACAAATCGAAGAAAAATACCGAGAAAAACAAAAGCAAACAAATCATCTAGAGTTAAGAGCTAGGGCTAACATTGTGGAAACACCTAAATCTAAGGTTACTTTTCGCAAGGCCCAATAACTTGAAGACTCATCCCAAGATCCAAAAGGACTAGAAAAAGAAAGGAGCATTATTTGCTTATGGCAAAATCGGGCACATTGTAAAATTCTATTGCCATAGAAAGGACAAAGCGAAGGAAAATAATAACCCTTTGAATGCTCCTCCGTCAGAAGATATTGCTATGATAGTCGGGACTGAGACTGGCGGTACTGATAATAGATTAGAAGTCTCTAAACGTAAAGTAAACAAGGCTTATTCATCTACTTATTGGTGGGTAGATATTAGAGTAAATTTTCATGTGTGTGCTAACGAGTCTACTTTTTCAACCTATCAGGTCATCAAAGCTAGGGAGAAGCATAACCATGACAATTCATTGTTGTACTAGTGCGAGAAGAAGGAAAGGTGGTTCTAATGCTTATTTCTAGAAATACGTTGACTTTCTAAATGATGCAGCATGTACCGAATATGAAGAAGAACTTAGTCAGTCAATCCCTTATGATCCAGTAAGAAATAAAACTTATATTTGAGTCAAATAAAGTAATTTTGACTCAAAATATTGTATTTATTGAAAAAGACTATATTCGTGAAGGCTTCTTCAAATTGAATGTAATGTCTATTTTGATTAATAAAATCTTCTATTGTACTAAATATTTTGTCTTAAGTTGTACGACATTCTAGATTAAGTTATAATGTCATATTGACTATAATACCATTCAAAGGATAATGTCCTTTGGCATTATCCCTAGAAATGATCTCGATAAGACCAAATGTGCAATGTGTGTTCAATCCAAGAAACATCAAAAACCATGCAACACAATACATATATAGAGGATCAACCCTTTTAGAAGTGGTTCATAGTGACATTTGTGACATGAACAATGTTCTTACTAGAGATGGTAAGAGATATTTTATTATTTCCATAGATGACTTATGTGAATATTGTGTTGCTTATCTTATGAATACTAAGGATGAAGCCTTAGATAGATTTCAAGCCTTCCAAAGGGAGGCAAAAAATCAAACTAAGAAGAAAGTTAAAACTCTCAGGTTTGAACAAGGAGGTGAATACATCTCAATGGACTTCTCTAAATTCTATGAAGACCAAGGGATAGTCCATGAGACTACTGCCCCTGATGCTCCTCAATCCAATAGGATAACAGAGAGAAAATATAGAATATTTTTAGATATGATGAATTTAATGATCACTTGCTCATGCTTACCCAACAATTTGTGAGGAGAGGTATTTCTGATACTATGTTATATCTTGAATAAAGTACCACACATAGATGTACTCCTTACTACTTTCATTTGAAGAATTGGCTAACAAGAAGCCAAGTTATAATTAATTCAAAATATGGGGATGGCTGGCTAAGGTAAATATTCCTATATACAAAAAGAGAAAACTTGGACCAAAGACTATTGATTATGTCTTCATAGGCTTTGCTTATTAGATATTGCATATATATTTCTTATTATCAAGTCTGAGACTAGCAGATTTGGTAATAATATAATCATTGAGTCTAGAAATACTATTTTTTTTAAGATATCTTTTCTTTAAAAGATGATATATCACAACCTCTAGTCTCAATTTCTTCTAGGAGTCTTTGGTGCTTACCCTTAAGGAAGAACCCAAAATAAGTAATCGAATTAGGATGTAAAAGAATCTTGAAGATAACTTTTTTACTTTAAATATTGAAAATAATCCCACTTATTATCAAGAGGCGATATCCTATGTGGATGCCAAATTTTGGACGGAAGCTATTAAAAGTAAAATTGAATTAATCCATCATAGCAAACAATACTTGGATTCTTACTAATATTCTAAATGGGATTAAGCTACTTGGTTGCAAGTGGATATTCAAAAGGAAACTGAGACCAGATAGGTCTATTAAAAAGAATAAAGCTAGATTTGTTACAAAAGATTTCAAATTTATAGAAGTAAATTATTTTGATATCTACTCGCTTGTCTCAAGATGTCTACAATCCTAGAGCCAATTGCACCGACTTTAATATATGATCTTGACATCCATCAAATAGATGCGAAACCATATTTCTGAATGACGATTTGGAATATGAGATCTATATGGAATGACCAGAGGGATTCGTATCTACTGGTTCTGAGTACAAAGTTTTGTAAACTTGATAAGTCATTGTATGAGCTTCAACAAGTTCTAAAGCAATGATGTAAGAAATTTGACAATGTCATTACTTCCTATGGTTTTTTCTTAAATGAATCGAACAAATGTGCATACTATAAAACCATTGGAGTAACTTTATTGTCTTATGTCTATATATCTATGACATCCTAATATTTAGATAAAGTTTTACAATGATTCTTAATTTTAAGAATTTTCTAAAGAACTTTGATATGAAAGACCTAGGTAAAGATGACACAATTAATCTTAGGTCTTAAGATATTAAAGTCAAGTTGTAGATTATCTCTAATTCAATCATACTATATTGAAAAATACTAAAGGGGTTTAATATATTTGATTGTAAACATGTTAATACACCTTATGACTCTAGCATGAAATTGAAGAAGAGCCAATGTAATTACATCTCACAACTCAATACTCCCAAATCATTAGAAATATTATGTATTTGGCTAAATGGACGAGGCCATACATCTTCTATGTTATAGGAAGACTAAGCATGTATATTAGTAAACCTGATCAGCCACATTGGACAAAGTGTGTTATTTTATACCCACCAGGGGATAGGAGAGTTGGCACGCAACTGATGCTTGGGTGAGGAGGTTGTTTGTTCGACTCCTATCCCCCTTGATTTACGTAGAAGTGGAGTGGGAAATTCCAAGTGGGTTGAGCTTCACTCTCGGAGAGATTTGTTTGAGTCCGAAATGGGCCATTGCCCGAAAGGTTTTGGGACACTCGTTGATCTAAAAAAAAAAATTATTTTATGTGCGTTTATTTGTCGAAACTATGCATAATGGTTCATGTTCAAAACATATATAGTTCACTTAGACCTTGCATAGATATCGACTATTATTGCTAGAAGGAGGTTCAAGTTCAGAAGACACATTTATTTGAAAAACATAGAAGCAGTTGCCTAGTAAATTTATTTTTCTAAATTTAAAATTTTGTAGAGATTGTTGTAAATTTGAAGGTTTTAAAATTTAAGAGGATTTCAAATTTAGATAGCGTTTGGTCCCTTTTGAATGCGTTTTGTTCTTTTGATCTTCCCAACTTTTTTTCCCACCTTTTCAAGTGTTTGGGTTTTCCCTCCCTTGACGTCCTTGGAGTTCACTTGGAGGTAGGGGTGGCAATCCTTGACCCGACCCGAACCCGACCCGAAGTTAACGGGTTTGGGTTAGGCCTAAACGGGTTCGGGTCATAAACGGGTTGACCCGATTGACCCGTTTATTTAATGGGTCGGGTTCGGGTTTGTACTTATAACCCGATTGATCCGACTTGACCTGTTTACCAAATGGGCCGTGTCAACCCGACCCGAGCCAACCCGATCCAACTCGACCCAACCTGACCCAACAAGGCCCAATCCGACCCATCTTGACCCAACCCGATAGGTTTTCATGGGTTATGTTGACCTAACCCGAGCCAACCCAACCCGACACGACCCTTCCTATTTAGTAAGCGGATTTAACGGGTCGGGTCGGGTCAACCTGTTTATTAGACGGATCGGGTTTGGGTGTAAGTTTTTGACCCGTTTATTAAACGGGTCGGGTTCGGGTTGAGTGTTTTGCTCTTATACCTATGTCTCAACCCGATTCGAACCCGACCCGACCTGACCCATTGCCACCCCTACTTGGACGCAAAGTTAGCATCAATTTTATTAGTCCCACATTGCTTTGGGGATTGAAGTGAGTGACCCTTACATCGGACCTCATTAGAAGCTCCTAGAGTGGCAAGAAGAATAGCTATCGGTACGAACATTCGGCAAGGGGGCCCATATTCGGCAGCAAAACATTCCTCACCTTCACAGTCTTTGTCAGCCATAGTAGTGCCGACATGCCTGATGGCAAGATGCCCGCCTACAGTCTGATGGCAGAGTACCACTCAACAAAGAGGGGGGGGGGGATTCTCCTCATAACAAAAAAAAAAGAGCCCAAAGAAAGAGAAATGAAAAAATATGGCATACAGTGCGTGCGGTGTCGCACCGTAGTTATCTGATGCACCTAAGTTATAAAATTTTGAGGGGGTGACAAAATTTTGAGGAAGGAGAATATTTTTAAGGGTGGTAATAATAATTTGTTCGACGGGGCCCACATTCGACGGGAACATCCATATTCGATCGTGGCACCCATACTCGTTTGCCTTCGACGACAAAACATATTTGGGAGGGCAAAATTAGTTGATGGTGCCACCGCCAATGAATTTTTTCTTCCCCGCCAAATGTATTTTGCTGCATAAGACGATCACGACAGTGCCGACAGACAGGAAAAATTATAGCAAGATAATCATAAGACATTCGAAGTGTTTATCGAAAACTTAAGCTGCTTAAATGACTACAAACACACCAATTATGTAACGCAACACTCAAAGCAGCTTATCATCAAGCAAAAACAATGATATCAAATCCGGACAGTATACATACAATGAATACCTCTTCATTATACTATTTGAATTGATTTTTTTTCTTTAATTATATAGTGTTGGACAACATTGTTTTTCCTAAGCTCTGTTCTTGATTGAACAAAGAAGTAAGAAGCAAAGAAGATGATGGATCTATAAGGAACTCTGCCCTGTCTCTACAGAAAAAAGAAGCATGCCGGATCTACAAAAAAATGGAACATATACAGAGAAGGGATGAACAAAAAACCTTTTACAAATAATTGAAAATGCATGTAGAATGTGGATGAACACACAAACTAACCGTCTCTCTATCTAGATGGTAATGCGTTTGAAAATGCATGTAGAATGAGATTTGGACCATCAATTACTCCATTTTTTCACCGAAACAATTGCCTCTGCCTGAAAATGGCAGCCAAGGAAGTATGTGGGAAGGAGCACAAATAATCTGTTCCGGATTAACAACTTATCCGTCAGATCGTTTTATCGGGTGAATAGTTGTGTGTTAGTATCTAAAAAACGAACCTGCCAAATGAAAACAAAGAGGGCTTGTATGTTTAATCAACAATTGTAATACCCTTTGATCATATATGGCTATATGACAGAACAACTAAAATGTAAAGTAATTTATGTTAAACCTTTATCATATTAAATTACAGCATGGTAAAAAATACATAAAACAATGATAATTATTTGGATAATTCACTGGTCGTCATGTATTAGATTCTCAGGACTCACATGGTCCGCCCAATCTTAACTACATCCCACAAATTAAAAAGCAGAGAGAAATAATTACATGTTTATGGTATCCTCTCACCCATTCGGTGAGCTAACCCACCAACCCCCATCCTCCAAATTGAAAGCACCAAGGATCAAAAGAAACAGAGTTGTTCTGAGCTCGATCTCCGCTCGGCGTGCGGTTTCCTCCTGCTCATGTGGCGCTCTCAGTTCGGTGTGCAGCTTCCTCCCGCTCATGTGTGGCATCCCTGCTCGGAATGAGGCTCCTCTGCTCATGTGTGGCAGTCTCTAGTTGGCTCGGGTGTGGCCCTACTGTAACACTGGTTGCTAGACTGAGTTCTTTGTATCAAAAAATAAATAAAAATGAGACATCACTGGATATAATACTTTTATCCCCCTAAAATATGAATAGATTACAAACAACTCAACATAGATATTCACAGACAAATAGAACATGATAAATTCTTAGTTTTAACAAAAGACTCACATAGCATGATTGTAATGAGTCATTACTGGATACAATACAATACTTAAACAAAAATAAAAACATAAAATAAATTGGTTGCAAAACAACTCAATAGAAATTCATACACAAAGTAAAATGTTATGGCAGAGATGAGAAATTCATACACAAAGAAAAATGTTATGACAGAGAGATTCACATACATTGTTGGATCAATTTGAATTAGATTACAAACAAATTTTTTGTAGCCATCAATTTTTTTTTAACACCAATTTTTTTTTTGAGCGAGGGAGATCTTCTCATAATTTGAGCACAAATTGGCTAATGGAGTGGGGGAATGGAAACTCGTGGTCACCTGAATACTGACTACTGAGCATCGCCGGAGATGGTGACCTCATCCAACGGTCTAAAGATTAAACAGTCACTTATATAACACAAAGGAGAAGTACAATATAGATAGTGTACTGTGTTGGAATCATACTGAACATATGTAATACCTGATGTGGCAATACAGTAAACCGATTAAAATCAAGAACGGATGTGTTTACCATCTCTGAAATGATCAACACCTCACAATGATGTACTTTGGAGCATGCATTCAAAGAGATTAGGTGCTTCAAGATCACAATCGTAGTTAACAAATTCAAAAAGATTAGGTGCTTCAAGATTACAATCATAGTTAACAAAAATATGTATGCAAGCATTTATGGATCCTTACACTTTTTCTCAAGCATTCTCAAGAGAGTAAATACAAATTGTCAGATTATATAGTACAAACAAAACTAAAATACCACTAATAATCATCTATACCCATGCCTTGCTGATTTTTATAATAGAAAATAATATTAGTTTAGTCAAGACGATGCCAATTCATCAATGCCAACCTGGATAGTTTTCCTTTGTCTTCCTAAAATTGTCATCTAATATGCAGGTAGCAGCCCTTGTGCCTAAGAGTAAACTTGATGGTGAAGTGGGAGATGCACATGTGGCCCTTCAAGCGAGGTTGATGAGCCAAACTCTTCGCAAGTTGAGCCATTCTCTTTCTCTATCCCAGACGATTTTGTTATTTATTAATCAGGTGAGTCTCAATATCCTTGAGATCATATTTAGAGGTCAAATTGCTAAGGTCTCTTTTATGGAAGTGCTGTAAGGGCTCAATGGACAGAAATACAAAAGAAACCTTTATCCCATCTATTTGGAGTCTTATTTTTATGGATCCCATTCACATGGAGTCACTCTAATAAACTGCAGTCAAGTCTGTGAATTGATCCATTGAAATCTGTCCTATACTTCCAAAATTTCGTAAAGAGCTGGAGTTTCTTCCTCTAAAAATAAAGAGGATCCCTGGAGGCTGTATTAGTCTGTTTACTGTGTTATGGTCAGTAATTCGTATAATGAATTTTTTGCTAATGATATTAGCTGCCAATTTTTCTAAGTTGGGGTGGCTCCCAACTGGAATGTAGGTCTTTCAGATAATTTTAAGTGAGAGATTGTAAAGTTGGTTGCAAGATATTATCCCATTTTTTCAATCTCAGATTCTGATACTCGCTTCCAGAACTGTTATTTCTCTAGTCATTCTCCATTCATACCACAGTTTACATGCAATTGGTTGCAAGATATTGTCCAATGACTACTGCATTAAAAGAATCATCATAATGCCGCATTTGTTAATTGAAGGAATTAAAATGCAACTTTCATTATAAATGGGTAACACCAAAAGAAGCAACTTGACAGTACCCAATAGAGTTTTTTAAGAGATCAGACACAATGCATGAAACCACTAACAACAAACCTACAATCATGCATGACTGTACTCAAACCCAACAATTGCAAAATACAATGTGCTTAAAATGTTGTTCAGCCCTAGAAACAAAACACGTAGAATCACGAACATATGCACTGAAACTCAAGAACAACATCTTAAAATAAGTGCACTAAAGAAAAAAAAAACAACAGATCCAAAATCGGACTGAATAGCATAGCTCAAGAACTCCTACAAATCGGAATCGAAGAGAGTGAGAGATGATACCTTGACTGCGGATGTACGGGCCAGCTGCTGTGAGAGCGACAGACCTGAGGGAGAGAAGGATTGAGTGAAGTTGAGAGAAAGGAATAGAGAGAAAAAGATAGAGGGGGCAGAGTATGAGGGAGAACTGACCTTCGGCGTTGGTGGGCACAACGGGATCATCGACCGGCATGAGGTGCTGCTGCATTACTTCACAACCCCTGATCCTCTCTCTCTCTCTCTCTTTCTCTCTATCTCTTCCCCCCCTCCGCTGTAGCTCTGCTCTACTTGCTTTCCCTTTATGTGAAAGCTCATCATAACTCAATTCGAAACCCAATCACAACCAAATCACAAATCAATTTAAAGAAAGAGTGAAAGAGAGAAACATCAACATACTTTAGTCGCCTATGAAGTGTCTCTATTGTCTTATTTCTTCCTTGGGTTCATAACCATTTGACTGTAAGGAATCAACAATAGAAAACTACTACACAATGGTAATCACTCAACATACATATAGAACTTTAAGATGAAGTAAGAAAATTCCACCATAAGATTACCACGCAAAATAACAGTTAGAAAGTATCTATGAAAATATGTCCAAGAAGAAGATATAAAGTCTAGTACTAATTATATAATGTAAATTACTGCATTATGACATATTTACATTCATCACATAATAATCCACCGTCTTCAATTTCATCCCGAACCAGGTCCCTACAAATAAGACAAACTCCAACGTGTGAACAAATGAGAGAGTTAGACAATCGAACATGTACCACTATATTATAAAGTGATCAAACATGTCAGAATTGACTACCATATATCTAAGAAAAAGGAAAAATATATCAATTTGGCGAAACATATGTGCTCACCATCAATATGGGTATATTCTATAATATTGTTGCCTCTGTCTTGCCATGATTAGTCGTTGTCTCTGTTCTGCCTTCTATATTGCCGCATCATTTATTAGTTGTCTCTCGACAACATGACGTTGGCATCCCTCAACACGGTTCTCTGTGAAAATAATCTTATAATTTTTTTTTGTACATTATATTGAATTTATAAATATTTTTAATAGGAAAAACATACCCCCAAGAAGCATCTTCATCTATGTTCTTCTTAAAAACATTGAAACATCATAGGCATATGGCATTAATCGCCAAATAACATTGTGGCTCATCCCATAGAGGTGAACTCTATCATGAACGGGCCATCTAGGCCACCTATTGACCCGTTCTTCAATGGGAATGACGAGTACATACCTATCCCACACCTGCAAAGGTGAGAAGTTGCAAATATAAGTCGTATTATTTAATAAATTTTATTTGATAAAGGTAATGAACATATACATTACCTCATATCCTCGTGAAAACACCAACCAAAAGGATGCCTGTCGAAGCGTCTGCACTGCTGAGGGTAGTGGCGGCGAAGGCGACTGTGCCGATGAGGATAGCTAGAGAAAAGCGATGGTATTGGCATGTGTTACCGACACGACGTGATAATGGCAGCTATAACAATGCCATATAAGTATATTTGGAGTGAGATGAAAGGAGTGATGGAAAGGGGGAGAGATACCAGACGTGAAGACGACGACTGGAGTGAACGACGGTACTGACGCGCGTTACTGACGCGGCGAGATGGTAATGGCAGCTATAATGGTATCGTATAAGTATCTTTGGATTTAAAACTTTTTCAAGACAATAGTACTTTAGGATAAACAATATTTGCAGTTTCAGTTGCGCCGTCTGGTGGAAGAAGTGTAGAAATTCTGTTTGTTGATGTACATCTTGAAAGTGCTATATATAATTGTCCATGGCTAAAAACCATTATTCTCAAATCAATCCCGACGTACTTGACTGATTGACCTTGAGCTTTATTGATTGTTATTGTATATGCAAGCTGTATAGGAAATTAACGTCGTGACATTGGAAATGGCAATTCTGATGATGGTGCTATTAAAGATATCCTTGGCATAAATACCAAATTATCTGATATATCTTCAGTTAAAATCTGGGCTTCAATTACCCGAGTTCGACAATAGATGACCATTAATCTAGTCCAACTGCAAAGTCTATCTTTAGGCGTAAGATTCCTGAGCAATATTATTGGGGACCCTACCTTTAATTTAAGCTTGAATGGTGGTAATCCGGAAGGATCAAGTGAATTCAAAAATTTAGTCGGATAACCATTAGACGTCGAACTAAGATCATCCTCGATAACTTTATTTGCAGCGTAATATACAATTGTTTCCCCAGGGAATAGTTCTAATGCTACATTATTTATTGCATTCACATCATCATTACGTGCAGCAAGAATTATACGTTCAGATATGAATGATACAGATGATGTACCCTCTATATGTAATTGTGGGTAAACTGAAAGAAAAAAATCTGTCAGATATTTCAAGAAATGAATTCCTAACGGTAATTGAATCGTTTCAGTTGGATTTGTTCCAACCTGTAATAATAACAATAAGGATTTAGCTGGTAAAAAGCAATAAAGGATAACATATGGATTTCCAATAGATGTTATAGTATTTACCTCCATTAGAAAGTTAGCGAAATTAACATTTTCGGGTTCTGCTCTATCCAAATGCATATTTTCTACCAAGTATAAAACTTGTACATGATTCCATATTATTGAGCGTCTGAGCGATGCAGCCACAATTTGCTCTCACACACCTTTTGGTATAACAGGTAAAATTTGTTAAAAATCTCCACCAAGGACAACTGTAATTCCACCGAATGGTCTTTTATTGCCTTTAACATCTTGAAGGGTCCATCAACAGATTCAACGCAATATCTGTGTTGCATTGTAATTTCATCCCAAACAATCAGCTTAGTCTCTCTAAAAAGAGCAGCATGTATTGATTGTTTCGTGAATCCGCAACTTGAGTTTTCTAATATATCAAGGGGTATCTTAAATGTCGAGTGTGCTGTACGGCCTCCAGATAATAACAAAGATGCAATACCAGATGAAGCAACCATGATGACAATGTGACCGAGACTACGGCAAGCACCTGCAATTGTATTATATACAAATGTCTTCCCAGTACCAGCTGCTCCACTGAGAAAAAAAACTTTTTCCATTTCACTGAATACGGACTTAGTTACTGCTTTGTAAGCATTGTGTTGCTCAGTATTAAGACGCTCAACGTTAGCCGCTGTTTCTTCTTGTTGTCCCTCGTATATTAATTATTGCTGCTCCAAAATTAGGCTATTTTCAATCACCATACTCCATACTCCTACTGGCAAAGGTAATGGAGAAAAATCTGTCAAGCTTTTACCTACTTGTAAAAGAATCTGGTCTAACAAATATAGACCATAATCAGTTACTTCTTCTTCTATTGGACTGAGAATGTTAAACCCTATATGAAGTTTATGATGAAGATTATCACATATATTTTGTGAAAATATATTCCATAATGAATTGGGTTGTAATGGAGAACATTCCAGTAGTATAATACTGAACAATCTTTGCAGTTGATATCCTGTATTCCAGATAGTAGCCTCTATGAGACATTGTATCCATTCAGCATCATCTTCTAGCAATCCGAGTTCAGCACATGCGGATTTGAATGTAGAAAAAATAACATCATTCACTGTTCGTAAACATTCGAATGATTGTGGCCCTTTCACGACAGTGAGTAGCAAACGAAGAAAGAATTTCTCGCCTTCATTTGGATTAGCAAAATACATCCTGCCAATAGCAAAATCTCGTTTCCTTGGGGTCCATATTTTATTTGTCTTACTCCAAACAAAATGTTGAGGAAATTCTTGATAAGTAAAATTATGTGCACTATGATTTCTATCACAACAATCAAAGAAGACTGTTAAAGTTGAATTTTGATTAGCCGCTCTGGAAATAATATCCCTAATATCTTCTGTTATATTAAAAATAACATGATGCATTCCAGGTAGATGAATTGCTAACCGCACAATATTTGACTTCTCTTAGTGTAATGGAAACTCAAGTAGTCTCCATGTTGCTTCTGGTGGTCCGATGTATCGTGCATCAATGTACTGCTGAATCTCATCACCTCCTAAAACCATGGTAGTTCTGTCATATCCCTTATAAATGTATTTGTGAATATATTTAACCACACGACATGATGGGCACACTTCAGCATTAATATGACAGTAAAACATTGCAGATAAATGGGGATTATATGGAACAACATCTCTATTATCAACCTCTTGTCCCCTCACAATATAAACTTGATTGGTATTACGACGTCGATAAATAGGATATCCATCCAGATCCATAGATGTTTAATAAGTAAACTTGCGTGGATAATATTTGGTGCATTGACCGTTATCCATACTTGATGCACGCTGATTTCTCAACCTGCACGGACCATGAATCATACATTTTTTAACAGTTTGAAAAAGTAGAGGATGCATGTTAGGGTCTGAAAATTCAGCTGAAATTATTTGATCAACTTGTGCAACTGTTCGAATCTTATCTGCATGTCGAAGGAAGATCAATATGTGCATATGAGGAAGACTGCGCTTTTAAAATTCAATTGTGAAAACATATGCAACTACTCGGCCAAATATCACATTTTGTAAAATTTCTTTTATTATTGCTTTCCGCTTCAACTCAAATACACGGGCAACTAAATCAGGTCGAAGAACAGCAATTTGATAAGGTAATAATTCTGCTTTAATTTCTGGTCAATTAGGATTTGTAGTTACTGTAAGAAAAATATCTGGATGTTTGTTGTATCGTGTGATCGCCATGGAGTCTTAAAAAATCTCGTACATATTTCTTGGCCTTCCTGAATGCGAAGATGGTAAAATAAATCTTTTTCCAACTTGAGCTGCAGACAAACCTTCTTCCGCAATATCTATTAAACCCTTGTATATATCTGCCCGAATGATGTTTTGATTGAGTTTAACAAAACGAAGATGATTTTGTTCATTCGTGGCCTATGCATCTACTAAGAATTTTTGGAATAATTTTTCTCCATGTAAGATTGTTAAATATTCTGTCGGGCGAGGGAATAACTGATATGCAAAACATTATGTATGAGTAAATCTGGAATTGCTTGAGCAATTATTGATTATATCAAACTGTCGTAGATCTTCTGACCACCCTAATTCTCTAAAAGGAAACATAAGTACGTAGTGCAATGGTAGATACATAGGATGACATTCACTTATTCATTTTAATTCTTGGCCGCTTCTCAAATGAAGAATGATGTCTCGTGTAGCGTGAGTCTTACTTTTATCTCCCGGTAATATAATTATAACTTTATCTGTTGTTGGAAGATTATAACGATGACGATCGGTACCATGTTTATAGTGTAGATATGCCAATACATTATTGTTCTCTTGAGAATTTTTAATTGCACTTAAAATCTCGTATGTATATTTATAAAGTTTACAAAAGGGAATGTTTTGCAAAAGTGTATCTTGAATGATACTTAAGACAACCCTTGATAAATTCGAATTATGATGATCTCAAAAATCCAGTGTCCGGATCATAAATATAAAGCTGTGAATAAATTAGATCCTTACCAATATCTGGTAGCAATGCTTCCGTTTGGTGACGTAATTGTCCGTATATTATAAATGACGTAGGCCCACATCCAGTTAATAATCAGTCATCTATTTGTGCCCCAAGACTTGTAAAAGCATTTATTGTATTATATTCTCTAATATATTACCGAAATGATATTGATCGTGAATCAGAACCTTCGTATAGTGATTGAAGAGTAGGAGGCAATGCAGAAAGTGGTAGTAACTTAATTTTTCCTTCTAAATAGCACATTCCAAATAAAAGATGTCTAGCAGGAGATGCTATTAATTGTTCATCTTTTCAATGAAGAGCTGAACAAAATATACAGATAACATCCATACGTCCAAGAAAATGACAATCGGTTGGAACATGATGCGACGATCATGTCTCTGTCATATTTTCGTCTCCACATTAATAATCAAATGTATCTTCAATATAGGTGGTTTGCACATCATTTCTCATGTTATTACTCTCATGAGGTAGTTGCATTGGATTTTCACTGTTAACATAATAAAACGGTTATATATATACTTGTTAAGTTTATCCATACTTTTAAAATATTTATAATTTAATATTAAAATTTATTTTATAATTCATAATATTACCTGTTATTTTCTCTATTTGGAGATATGCTTCCAAATATGGATGAACATGCAATTGATTGAAACTCGAGTTCAAGATTTCAAAATGTGACATTTGTGGTAGATTCACCAACTACGCTACTTGTATAACTCTCTGGCAGTTTCAAAGAGTATATTGCATGTTGTGATATTGCACGTTTTGATACTGTTATATCAGAACCAACCGATAATAGAATGTAACTTTCAACTCTTAACGATGATGTAGTTGTGGCCTCAAATGAGAAGTCCTTTCAACCTCTTTCTCTTTTCCCTTGTTTCCATCCTGCACCAGACGTGAGCTCCCACCGATTATGATGTCTTTGAAGGTAACTTGTGTTGATAGTTGGTCATTAATAATTTTCTCTTTAGCTTCATTTTCTCTTGCTCTCCGTGCTCGTTAGGATACTATACGTAATGATACTGCTATGTCTTCCATGGTAGATTATGTTGATAATTGATTTGCTATAAATTTAGCTCACTTTGATAAAAATATAGTTTCTTTTTCTCTCTCTTTTCGAGCACACTGCGCTAATGACCGTTGAGATGACCCTCGGTTGATCAGTAACTTTTGGAACTGCATTTGAATTTTCGAAACTCAATAAAATAAAAATACTTAAAAATATAATAATCTTAAGGTCATGAGATTTAATGAGGTGAGGCATATATCTAAAAGTTTTATAATGTATATGTTTCATGGATTGTTAAAATTTTTGATGTATTATATGTACTACAAACTCTGAATAGTGTTGAGATGGATCATTTTGATTTGTTGTTTTTGTAGTATATTTTATTTGCCAAAGATCTTGAGTATGTTTCTAACATGAACAAAAATTCAATCGAAATAAAAAAAAAACGTATCAAAGAAACAATATCTAATTACATGTATACTTTTTTTTATTCCTAGACGTGCCAAAGATCATTTTGGTTTTTTTCAATGTTTGAGATCCTATAATAATATTTTACCTAAGATATATTACAATATTTGTTAACTCTGTACTCTTTAATAATAGCAAACGATCTTGGGTATGTTTCTAACATTAACAAAAATCTAATCAAAATCTAAGATAACTTAGCAAGATATTAACATTAACAAAGAAAACTACCAAAGGAACTTTCTAATCACCATAGCATGCTTGAAATTAAAAAACTGTAATAAATTGAATAATAATAACTTATATAGAAACAAAATAAAATTTATAATACCAAGATTGACAAACCGTGGAGGCAATGCATGGTGATGTTAGTAAGGGTCCAGAGGGTGGCTGACCGCGTTCAGCCTGATCGGCTACTGCTAGAGAGGCTGGTTGGTGAGATGCATTTCCTATGAAAAGATGAATAATATTACAATATGGTACATATTCATATAATAAAAAAAAGGAAGATATAGTGGTAACTACCCAGGCACAGTGATGTCGGGAATATCAATCATGGTTGACATAACAATATACCCGGTAGACACTTGCTGTAGGGATAAAAATATTAAATTATTCAAAGAATGCATGAAGCTAAGTCAAGGAACAAACTATCTAATCTTAATATTTAATTTGTCTAGAATATATAAGGTAGGATGAGGATCAAGGTCAAGCATAACAGAGGGTAAATTACACTTTTATCCCCTGAGGTCTAAATATCAAACCAATGTAATTAGTTATATTAAAATGAGGAATCTTAGACCGGTGAATCATATTCTGGGTTAGTTTTGAATATATAATATTACATTGGGTCAGTTTTGAGTATTACAAATTTTATATCCAATGTACTCTTAGATCCAAATTTTTTGAATATTCTTTTACTATTTTGGCCATTATTTAGACCCAATAGGCATTACTTAGACCCAAAATATTCTTCATTCAAGTTTGATAATTGGACCCAAAATTTCAGGCCAATGGATTGAAAATTTTGGCCCCGATATAAATATTATTTATCCAAACGTTAAACCCAGTTAATCGTAGACCCAAAAATTGACTATTAGTAAACCAATATTTGCCAATCGACTATTATTAATAAAAAATTAGCAATTCTAAATGAATCAACATGATTTTTATCTTACTTCTCTGACATCTTATTTTTTATTTTATTAATATGCCTATTGAGTTGTTTAATTTGTACTCACTATTTATAAACTCACTATTTATTATCTTTCATAGATCAGGAAAGACTGCCAAAAAAGCGAGGCGTTGATGAGGTTCAACCCCTGTGCTCCATTGAGAAATCAATCACATGGAAGTTGATTGAAATTAAGGAACCAGCTCAAATTCGTTCTCTAAAGCTTCCATATTCTTCACAACATGGGAAGGTAGAGATTTTAATTCACTAAGCTGTTATCTAAGGATATGTAACTGATCCTTATTGATAAACAATTAAGCATATAAAAGAAATTCTTACATCAGGAGATTCTTACATTGGTGATAAATATAGAAAAGAAACATGTAAAAACAACTTTGGTATGTCAGTTGATTTTATGTTGGACACATACTCTTCTATTATGGAGCTTGATAAGTTATAGTATCTGTCTTATTGGTTGACAGTTTGATTAGTTTCATAATATATTTCTTTCCGGTTCTTACCGCTTTTGTCATCCTCTAGGTTGCTAAGTTGTGCTATGCTTATAGCAGAGTTTTCATCTTAGCGTTAACATCTGATGGTGTTAACCGGAGGTGGGTGTAGAAAAATACAGATGGATCTAAAATGGTGGCGAGTACATCTGTTGAACCTATACTTTCCATACGTCGAGATGGCACACTATTGGCCAACACCAAGAACGAAGTTGATTTTATGTTGGACACATACTCTTCTATTATGGAGCTTGATAAGTTATAGTATCTGTTTTATTGGTTGACAGTTTGATTAGTTTCATAATATTTTTCTTTCCGGTTCTTATCGCTTTTGTCATCCTCTAGGTTGCTAAGTTGTGATATGCTTATAGCAGAGTTTTCATCTTAGCGTTAACATCTGATGGTATTAACCGGAGGTAGGTGTGGAAAAATATGGATGGATCTAAAATGGTGACGAGTACATCTGTAGAACCTATACTTTTCATATGCCAAGATGGCATACTATTGACCAACACGAAGAACGATGTAAGCCGAGAAGTCCACTGCTGCACTTCCTTTCGACCCAAGTGGGTTGTGCCACCTCCAACATTAAAAAAGGCATAATTGGAAGTAGCCTTGATTAAATCGATTTACTACCTAATTTTGGATTCTCGAAAGATTTATGGGGTAAGATATTTATATTAAAGTTGATTTCCTACCAGATTTGACAATCACGTATTTAAATTGAATGGTTAAATTTGGGGGATTTTTTAACAAAAAAATCCTTCCTCAGCGAGCAATGCTTGTCCATTTTTCTCATTTTAAAAAATATTTTTTAAATAAATTCACACATATCAATTTTGGATTAAACATGGTATAACATCAATGATGTAGATGTCTCACTTCGCATCTTTAGAAGATCCCTATGTAGCGAATTTTTATGGATAAATTACACTTTGCCTCCCTGAAGTTTAGCTCAAAAACACTTAACCCCCCAATAGTTAAACTAAATTGGCACCGCTTAAATTTTGGTTTGATCAGATAAAAATTACCAAATAAGGAAATTAAGTAGTTAGCAAAATGGCACAATGTGCTAATACTTCAAACTTTAGGGAGTGATTTGGAACAAAATAAACTGAATGGGGGTTAAGTGTTTCGACACTCGGACGGCCGCCTTCAGTGTCATCGAGGGCAGACAAAAGATTTTGAGACAAAACAAACTAGTTTGAAGGCAGCAATAATATTTTTAGCGTGACAATAATATATTTGTGAGCGGCAATAATAATATTGCAAGGCTTCGGAAGGTTAGATGACATCGAAGGACTCGACGGTGTTATTGCATCGCCCGTTATAAAAAACAACACTCCTTTGTCACCTCCGACGGCGACAGCCATCCTCCGGCGAGCCAAAATGAATCATACTCCAACCGGCAACATGCGATTATATTGTGTGCCGGACTGGAGGACCACATACACAACATCATGCCACTCCTTGCACATAGACAAATACCGCAAAAACCAAAAAGCCAAAAATTATTTCAAAAACATTTGAGACACGAAATTAAAGAGAGAAGAAACATCTTTTTAAAAAAATCATAAAAAATAATGTAATAGGAAAAAAGGGTACAAAAGTTTTGATTTTGTATAAAAAGGCTCTACCCGCCAATAGAAGAGGCGGGTAGCCATTTTTTTTATTGTTTTATTTAAACCTCCTGTTGAACAGGCGGATTGGTTTTTTTTTTCTTTTTAAAGAGTAATCACGCCTATTGGAGAGGTGGGTAAAAAAAAAATTTGTTCTTTTATTTAAACCACCCGTTGGATAGGCGGGTTGACTTTTTTTAAAAAAAATGTTGTTCACCGCCTGTTGAACTGGCGGGTTGTTTTTTTAAAATTTTTTGTCTTTATCCGTCTTTGCGCGTTGCAAATAGTCATTGCTAGCCGTTCGTTGGGATATGTATCCTGCAAATAGCTGTTGGAAAAAGTACCAACAGTCTATTAGGAACTATACGTTAAACAACGATCGAAAAAATTAAATAATAAAAAACTAACCCGCCTATTCAATGGGTGGATTAAATAAAAAAACAAAAAAAAAATTCTACCCACATGTCAATAGGCGGGTAAAGCAAAAATTATTGTTTAAAAAGAAAAGAAAACCAACACACCAATTCAAGGGTGGTTTAAATCGGAGGAAAGCTTAGTTCACAAACCAAATTTGGAACTTACAAATACTATTTTTCACAAAGTAATGGATCTGACTAATTGCATACAAGAAAACATTTAGAAATAACATATTTAAAAACATCCTTAGCTCTGGACAACCCTTTCTAAACCAATCAAGTCAAATTGAAAGGAGGGAGGCTGGGTGAAGGTATTCAATGAAAACTAAGTTGCCGAGGCCATCGTGCAAAAACTCAATAAAAAAAAGAGATGATTTAACATCATATTACAATGCTATTACAGATATCTATAAAAGTACTTTATTAAGAACTATGTAATACTGAGACAAAAAATGTGCCTCAAGTGGTATTCTTTACTATTATTCGGCGAGGTAGCTTATTGTCCTTTTGGGATAGATACCCAATTTGTCAACTCATTTAATTTTTAAGCTTTTTCCAGAGTCAAGGTTATTCACATTCCCATCTCTTTCCAATGTGCCTCATTTTTTCTTTTCAGTTTTAATGAAATGCTTCATTATAAAAAGAGAGAAACCATTCATGTGAAAAACCATATTTTGTAATGTTGATGATGCCAATTCTTTGCTATTTTTCAGTATTCTCACTGTTCAGGAATCTCCTGAATTGCCTCACCAAATTTTACATATTGACACGTATACAAAGACATGCATGCTGGCACAAATGTGTGCACAACACACCCAAAAAAAAATGTGGGTTTGGCACATGGACACACCTCGAAAAGAAAGTCATCAAACTCATAGACTAAAATGGACATCCTTAGGACGAACTCGTTTGCTCTCATTGTACTAAACTATTTTTTGAATAGAAATACCGAAGAACTTAATCGATCTTTCAGTTTGATGTATTTGAGTATATCTAGATATACATGTGAAAACAACATCTGAAAAATATGCATGTATAAGCATATCTTTGGCGGTTGGTTGCTGTATGTCTGAGTGAAGGTGGCCTACATAAAGGTTTTCCCTTTTTTCTGTAACTCTTATGTTTTCAGGTCAGTGTGGAAATGTTGTGTGGCCCTAATGGTGAGCTTCCTGAAAAGTTAAGGAATCTTGAACCTCGCCTTATTGAACATGTTAGTAATGAATTTGCATCGATTTAAGCATTAAAAGAAAAATTAGAACTGGGTTTCAGATGTTCATACTTGGGTGGACGGAAGGGCTGCAGGCATCGATTTGATCATCTTTTTAGTTTCCTCAAGACTGTAAAAAAAAAAAGTAAACAACTTATGAATTTAACGGTTCAAGTACACACACAGAGAGGAGAGAGAGAGCGAGAGAGAGAGAAAGAGGGGTTCAAACATGGGTGATGAGGAACATGTAAAAAAAGAAGAAGAAAGAACATTGAGGGAACATGTCTCTTCGCTGCTGCTCCATTGACGAAGGATCTAAAAAACGTTGCTTCTCCATTGACGAAGGATCTGAGGAACGAAAAGACATCCATCAAACACAGTGATAGAGAGAGATCAAACGCGCGCGCACACACACACACACACAGATTTCCAACCTTGTTGCATGGAGGGACTGCGGGTGGTGCTGCAGGTGGCACTGCGGGTGGCGATCGGCTTCTCTCTTTGTGCCATCGATCAAATTATCTCTCTGATGGAGAGGGAGGCAGCCTGCGAGGGACTGAATAGAAGTCGGGACAGGAGGTGGACTGGGGACGACTGCGGACTGGAGACGTAGTAAAAGGGATTTGGGGGTTTCAGCTGACGAATTTTGGGAAGATCGGGTAACAGAGATCTGGATCGTGGGGCGATGAGGGAGATGTGGCGGTAGGATCGGATGATGCCGTGGGTGAGATCGGAATCGCATGAGAGAGAGAGAGAGAGATGGTAGATGACTGAAAACGAACCGTGGGTGAGTTCGTGGATGACTGCGTGGGAGATCGGGATCGTGGAGATATGGGATCGGGAGAGATCGACAGAGAATGGTGAGTGAGTTCGTGGTGGAGATATGGGATTGTGGGGCAGTAGAGAGAGAGACATGGCTATAGAGAGAGAGGGAGATCAGGCTGGAGTTCGGGAAGAAGGTTTGGAGAGAGAGAGAGAGAGAGAGAGAGAGAGAGAGAGAGAGAGAGAGAGAGAGAGAGAGAGAAACGAAGAAAGAAGGAGAGATTGGGAGATCGTGCGGTGAGGCTGTGGGTTCCGTAACAGACGGGTGGGGAGAGAGAGATCAGGAACTCGAGAGGGATTGAGAGAGAAATTGAGAGATCGTGGAGAGGGATTGAGAGAGAGAGAGAGACGAGGGGACGTGTAAATTGGGGATCGGGTGAGAAGATCAGCCGATTGACGTGGCATATGATCACAACATCCCATTGGATGCCCGAATGACATGGCATATGATCCCAGCATCCATTGCTCTGGTGGTCGTGGTTAAATGCGATTCACCGATCAGGAAATGGACGTCTAAAATTAGAACCGTGCTTAACACAAAGAGAAACACAGAGGCCAACGTGTAAATCGGGATCAGGATGGGCTATGATCAGGAGGGTTAACACAGAGAGAAATGATCGTGCATAACAACCAATGCATAGAGATCTTGGCTATCAAATTCTCTAACCGTCACTTATGTTTGTATCGAACGGCTTCGCTTTTACCCATTCCTTGTGAAATTTTATAATATATATATATATATAATATATATATATATATATATATATATATATATATATATATATATATATATATATATATATATATATATATATATATATATATATATTATATATATATATATATATATATATATATATAAAGAGAGAGAGAGAGAGAGAGAGAGAGAGAGAGAGAAATGCTATAATGCGGCATGCGCTGCGATGCACGTACCGCATGCCGCATTATTGCATGCCCCTATCTATATTATATATATATATATATATATATATATATTATATATATATATATATATATATATATATATATTATATATATATATATATATATATATATATATATATATATATATATATATATATATATATTATATATATATATATATATATATATATATATATATATATATATATATATATATTAAATAATATATATAATATATATATATATATATATATATATATATATATATATATATATATACTATATATATATATATATTAGATGAGGGATACTCTCACTAATGGTCTCTTGCAAATCAGATTTACTAATGATCCCAACCATCCATATGAATCCGATGGATGGTTGAGATTAAACCTCCCCCCCTCTCTCTCTCTCTTTCTCTCTCTCTCTCTTAATCGGATAACCCACCCCCCGTCCGACCGATCCCCCTACCGACCCCGACCTTCCCCTCCGGCCCCGACCTTCCCCTCTAGCTCCGGGCTCCGGTGCCGATCGCTCTGGCCCCCCACCTTCCCCTTCCGGCTTTGGCGCCGATCGCACCAGCCCCGACCTCGGCGCCGATCGCACCAGCCCTGACCCCCCTCTCGACCTTTCCCTTCCGGCGACACCGGTAGCCTCGACCCGCCCCTCCGGCAGTCCTGACTGACCTTCCCCTCCGGCTCCGGTGGCGCCGGGAGCCAGAGGGGAAGGGCGATCGGGGCTGCCGGGGGGCTGCCAGAGGCGCCAGTCAGGGCTGCCGGTGCCGCCGAAAGGGAAGGCCGGAGCCGGAGGGAAGGTCGGGGTCGGGAGGGGATCGGTCGGTGGGGGTGGGTTACCCGATTGAGAGAGAGATAGAGAGAGAGGGGGAGGTTTAATCTCAACCATCCATCGGATTCAAATGGATGGTTGGGACCATTAGTAAATTTTAGTTGTAAGAGGCCATTAGTGAGAACCGCATGCCGTATTATAGCATTTCCATATATCTATATATATTATATATATATATATATATATGCTGGACCTGAGGTGCAGCAAGAAACGCTGCACCTCGGCCTTGTTTTACCTACCTAGAAGTTTTGGAATTGGATGACATTTGGTGAGGGTGTTGTCTAGGGTAAGATGATCATCCTCACAAATTTTCATTAAATTCCAAAACTTCTAGGGGGGTCAAATGGTCGAAGCAAAATCTGCAGATTTTAACGGTGACTGCGGACGGCTGATTTTGCTTCGATCATTTGACCCCTCTAGAAAGTTTTGGAATTTGATAAAAATTTGTGAGGATGATCACCTTACCCTAGAAAACAACCCTCACCAAATTTCATCCAATTCCAAAAACTTCTAGGTAGGTAAAACAAGGCCGAGGTTGCAAGCGTTCTTGCTGCACCTCAGGTCCAGCATCCCCGCCCCCCATATATATATATATATATATATATATATATATATATATATATATATATATATATATATATATATATAATATATATATATATATATATATATATATATATATATATATATATATATATATATGAAATGCTTAGGTGCGGTCCTGTGGTTCCGTGCGGTCCGCATCCACAGCCGTTTGATGCACGCGGACGGGTTCATCGGATGCATAGTGCGATGCATCGGACGGCTGCGGACGCGGACCGCACCTAAGCATCCCCCTATATATATATATATATATATATATATATATATATATATATAGAGAGAGAGAGAGAGAGAGAGAGAGAGAGAGAGAGAGAGAGAGAGAGAGAAAGAGAGAGGGAAAGAGAGGGAGAGGTCTGTTAGAATGTGGCGTGCAGTGTCGCATTGCAGCCGTCTGATGCATCGCTGCGTGCATCGCACATACGCAATGGGTGTATCAGACAGATGCAATGCGACACTGCACGTCGCATCCTAACACCCCCCCCTCTCTTATATTTATATTATTATATATATATATATATAATATATATATATATATATATATATATATATATATATATATATATATATATATATATATATATATATATATATATATATATATATATATATATATATATATATATATAAAATTTTCTTTAGTCTGACACCACTGAGTTCGAATTGAATGACATATTAACAAGTGCAGACGTTGAGACTAGTCTAAGAGGTTCATTGTATCTTGAAAGCTATATTTTCACAAGGTATGTGCACTAAGGTCTAGGTCTATTGCTTTAAAGTCAATGTCATATACACGCTTGAACCTACTAAGGAAGGTATACAAGTTTCTCAACAGTTTGACAGGTGTATTATTTCCAAGAAGTCCCTCGACTCAAATCTCATGTATCAATTGCTGATTAATTTTCCTCCGTGGTTTTGCATGTGTTCTCAATTCTAAGAGATTTGGATGATCATTTAATCATGAACAATAAAAGATTAGGAGATGATGCCTCGTGGGTAGGGGTATTTTTCCTTAGATTAATGCATTGTCCCTATCTTTCTTAATTAGAGGCCAAGAGAGACCTACTTTCATTAAGGGTGAAAAGGAGAGGATGCCATTAATAAAAACTATGAACTTCATAGCCTATAAGTTTCAAGGGACCTCATTTAACCCCACTTACATCTTACCCCCAAGGGATTTGTATGGTCTTATCTCTTGTCAAGCTGCATGATGTCTCCTCACTTTGTCGTCGTCGTCGTCGTCGTCTTCTTCTTCTTCTTCTTCTCTTTTGCTGTGATTCCTGTGCAAATAAGATCATATTTTTTCTTCATTAGATCACAAAATGGACCCAAAGTAAAGCAAACACATAAGCCCGTGTCTGCATATCCCAGCAGTAAGTAAAGTATATTTGATTGAAAATTGCAAGCTAAAGTGTACGTAGACATATGATAATGCTGAAGAGAATGTAATAGAGTTATACATATAGCAAGTTGGTTGAAAATTGCAGATGTTTTGATGAGATTTGAAGAATTTCACTGAAATGTACTTTAGTGTTGTGTAACACAAACAAGTCGTATGGGGTAGGCTTATGAACTATGATAAGGAATGCTTAGGCAATGTGAAAGCAAGGGAAAGAATACATATATACTAATAACAAATAAAAATCCTTAAGTAAAGTAATCTACTTTGTAAGATCACTAACAAGATTACCTAATAAGATAGGCAAGTACGTAGAGGTAATCCATATATAATAATCTATATAACAAGGGACGTCGATTTTGTGCTGACTAGACAAAACGGAACAGAAAAGCTGACTAGGACAAGCTTACGGGACAAAAATGAATCGAATAGATCTAACCATTCGTTCAAAAATCAATGCACGATCTTTCATTGGTTTCAAATCCCAACCCATTTAAACTGCACTAAACCCTTAAAATCCAGTTCATTGAAATTGCACCTAATATTGACCGTTCATCCCGTGATTGTTGTTTGCATCAACGGCTATAAACCTGCATGCTGAAATTTCAGCGCCCCAAACCATCGGGTCGATCTCGAGGAATCTGTTTGAATAGAGACAGCTGTGATTGATCGATTATAGGGGGAGGGGAAGTTGGTTGCACCGAAGGCGCCCGTTTCGTGCCAATCGGTACGGGCGAGGAAATGGGTGTCCCTATGAATACCGGTATTGTCGTCGAAAGTGTTTTGTTACCGAACGCGTTCAGGTGTGTTGCCGCTGAAGGCGGCCCGCTGCAGTGCCGCCATATACGGGCATGCACTAGTTTATATAACATGTTACTGCTGTTCACAAGTTGACTAGGACAAAAAAGCACGGATAGATCTAGCCGTCGATCAAGATCTGAAGAGAGAATTTAAACAGAGCCCACTCTTATGTGTGTGAAATACGGCTCTAAACAAGTGAATCACACCTTGAACGCAGCCACGACCGCAGAAGGCGGCCATCCAAAGTGCCGATAAGCATGGGCATTTAATAGTCTGCAACAGTGCTTCGCCATGGCAGGAGCTACCACCCTTGAGAATCATCCATTCATGCCATGTAAGCAAAGACCGTGCTATGGCAACAATAGTATCACTGGAATGTAGTGGTCCCTCACCTCGAATCCTATGTGAAATCTTGGCCATTGATGTCATGTTA
>CANTAL010000314.1:47737-135237 GCA_947650365.1 Chamaelirium japonicum
CACCGCACCGCGCGCGCGGCATTGGACGGCTGCGGATGCAGGCCGCACGGACCGCAGACCGCAGTGAAACATGCCCATATATATATATATATATATATATATATATATATATATATATATATATATATATATATATATATATATATATATATAGGGAAATGCTTAGGTGCGGTTTGCGGTCCGCGGTCTGCAGTCGTTCGATGCACCGGCCGCGTGCATCTGATGCACGGAGTGGTGCATCGGACGGCTGTGGACAGCGGACCACAGACCGCACCTAAGCATTCCTCTCTCTCTCTCTCTCTCTCTATATATATATATATATATATATATATATATATATATATATATATATATATATATATATATATATATATATATATATATATATATATATATATATATATATATATATATATATATATATATGAGAAACAAGATGCTACCGTCGAAAACAACATTCTTCGTTGTTTTGATAGGTCGCCGATGACTATCAAAGCCATGAACGACGACAAAGATTATTCGAACTCATAATCAGGAGGCGCTAGAAGTCACCCAAGGTGGTTGCCGGGTGCGGATGTCCTCGGAGGTCACCGGATGAGATGGGGTGATGAATGGACGGCTCACAATAGAAGTAGTCACCGAAGTCCTCTATCAGTGGAAGCAAATGGTACTAAGAAAACTGAGAACTAGCATCATCCCTACCATTAAAAAAGAATCAGCAGCAAATCAGAAATTGATACATAGGATTTGGGTGGGGACAACTTCTATCCCCTTCCTTTCATCAGGTCTCCCTCGGGGGGGGGGGGGGGGGGGGGGGTTCGCATTCTTTCGTCATCCTCAGTGTCGTGGGCCTTCTGACTCATCATGTCTCTACTAGAAACATTTAACAAATATCGTGATTTGGCACCGCCGTCATCACTTCTTTTCTCCCACTCCAACGTGCAACTTACTAACAATTGAAGCATGTAATGATCTTTTAGTGAATGAGAATTGACCCTCTCATAGCAATCTTCTAGTAATTAGGTAGCTAATGCTGGATCCGGTTGTTGGGATTTAATCCAACTGTACCCAGCTAGTTTTCTAATTGCCAGACGGATTACCTGGGGAGGTCCCCTTTGCAAAATAAATAAATAAATGGAGAAATCTCATTTCAAATGTGCGATTAATTCCTTAGGTTCTATGTTTCCGAGCTTACGCTGCGCACTTCGATCATTACCTTCACTGAATCCGGTCATGACGAGCGAAAAGGCCCTAGCCTATATTCAATACACAATAATCCAACTAGCCGAAAGCCGAAACACCCGTTGATTGGAGGTTTGGTGCTGGGTCTCTCTCAACCTGATGGTCTCTCTCAACCTGATGAAAGATTACAGTTAAAGACTCGGGTGCCTTGGAAGTTTTATATGACCTGCCTAATTAGCCTTATTTACATATGTTTGTATCCGACTGCAGACATCGATCGTCCTGAAGTTTCAAATCCCGCAATTCCAAGTCCAGTAAGTTCGAGTCTATGGAACCATATTGCATCTCCTCTGGTGTTTACGAAGAGGTATCTATGGATGGTTTGTAATAATGAGCTTTAACAGGCTGGGGCATCATGAATATAACCCCTAGTTCCTACCCAAAAAGAAAGACGACTAAGCTTCCAATAACAAAACAATCTCATGCTCGAAATTAACGATGATGTAAGCAAGCCAAACCCGAGTCGATACAATGGAGAGTATGGTACACTGCCTCTCTCAACTTGATCACAAGGCATAATATGGTTTAAATCAGCTGAACCACTCATATATTGGGGATCGATCAAAAAATGCGGGGAGCAAATCAATGATTGATACATAGGATTTGAGGTGAGGGACCACTACATTCCACCGATACTAATTGCGTCAGTAAGGTTGCAGATTTGCCTTAGGTGGTATAGACAGAGACGGATCCAAGAATCGAACCTTGGGGGAACGAATGTAAGAAAAATCTTGAGGGAACGGGATATTAAATTTTGTTAAAAATTCAGAGGGGGGCGAACTTATATAATTTAAAAATAATCATAACTAATACTACTATAATAAGGGGTTCTTTTTCGAATCTAGGGGGGGTGGTCACCCCCACACGCCACCCTAGGTCCAACCCTGGGCATAGTTGATTCACAAGGACTACGACACCATGTTCCATGTGGTCCAGTCGAACAACACCCTTTCTTCAATCTCTATGATCATGTTCATGTTAGCTTAAATTGTAGTTGAATTGCTTCACATTTTTCCTGTAGTGATGAAATGGTAACGGCTAGACTTCTCTCTTGTCGGGATGGAAAGGTAGATTTCTTTCTTCGGGAGGCAGGCTGGTGCTGGTCAACTCGGTTCTTTCTTCTATTCCCTGCTACTATCTTTTCTTTTACTACCTGCCGTCTTGGGTAATTGACCAGATAGACAGGATTCGACGATCTTTCCTTTGGCATGGGGTTGATGCTGGCGCAGGTGGCTACAACCTTATGAGATGGGATCAGGTTTGCCTTCCAAAGAAGATGGGTGGTCTGGGAGTCCTGGACCTGCGCAGATTCAATATCTCCATGTTGGGGAAATGGTGGTGGAGACTGCAGCAGGGAACAGGTGGATCCTGGCGGGACGTCATTTTGGCTAAGTATTTTAGGAGGTTCTCCCCTCTGCAAGTGCGGGGTCGACTGTCAGGCAGAATATCCCACTTTTGGCGTGGCATTCTCAGGGTCAAGGATCTCTACAGGTAGGCTACTACTCTTGTGCTAGGAGATAGGAGAGATATCAGATTCTGGAGGGATACTTGGCTAGGGGACAGACCTCTGGAGCAACTCTTCCCAGCACTTTTTGTTGTGGCCCAGAGCAAGGGAGCTTCAGTCCGCTCCCAGGCTAGCATGAGGCGAGGGTCTATCGGGTGGCGTCTGAGGTTCGCTGCCCCTTTGGATCAGGATGGTCAGCGAGAGTTGCAGGACCTCCTTTTGATTCTTCAAGCGGCTTCGTTCCGGCCAGTCAGGGATGCGGTTCGATGGACCAGCACTTCCGCAGGAGTATTCTCAGTTAGGTCCTTCTACGATCATCTCATGCCTCGGGTGCAGCGGCATGGGCCGTCAAAAGGCTATCTGGAAATCGAAGGCTCCGTCGAAGGTCCAAATTTTCTCCTTGTTGGCTTCGAGGAACAAGATTTTGACGAAGGCCAACCTGATGAGGCGCCATCACCCCCAGGCAACGGATGCTACATGCACCTTCTGCGCTTCGGAGGAGGAGACATCCTCTCATCTTCTGCTCGGGTGCCCTTTTGCAAGGGTACTATGGGATCACTTCGAGAGCAAGGCAGGCCTCTCTTCGCATCCCAGGACCCTCAGAGGGCTATGGACTTCATGGAGGAGAAGGAACATTCCGGTGGAGATCCGGAAGCCATGGGACGTCCTGGTCATGGCAATCGTGTGGGTGATCTGGCTTGAGCGGAACAACAGAATTTTCAATGGTAAGTCGGCAGGGCAGGAAAAGCTGCGGCTTTCGGTGATTTCCTTTTTCCTCGCTTGGATTGTGCCTTGGAGAGACAAACTAGGGGCGGAGGCTACCAGTTTTTGTAACAACCTGTTATCTTAGTTATTAATGATTTCTGGTTGGGGTCCGCCAAACCCTCCCTCCTTTAGGAGGGGTTCTCAAAAAAAAAAAGACTTCTCTCTTGTCGAATAATAAGTTTGTTTTTTTATTTGATAAATCGGTCAGCTGTTCAAAGGAAAGGGCGCACAGGAAGGCAGTATAACAACTATTTTTTATTAAATTTCATAATCCTGTGAACATGACATCAATGACCAGTCAGAAGCACTAATTTATCTATAAGTAACTAGTTTAAAAAAAAGTTATCTATATGTATACATTGACGGTCAAATATAACAAAATATGTTTTTTTTAGGAAATGACACAATATTTTACGAAACTCAGGCAATGCTTTGATGAACTCGATGCAAGCCACTCGGCACGGACGAATTACAGCCGTCTGAAGAAAAGTGCAATATGGAGAGTGCAATTCACTTGTCAGGGTGTGATTCACTTGTTAGAGAGAGAGAGAGAGAGAGAGAGAGAGAGAGAGAGAGTACTAATAAATTTTTAAATTAACATCAAATCAAATGATCATATATTAAATATAATTGAATGGATATTTATCATCTTCATATTAGGATTTTAATAGACTCTATGAGAGAACCATGTTCACACACGGGTAGGGATGGCAACGGGTCGGGTTTGGGACGGGTCGGCCCTATCCCGAACCTGCCCCATAATATTTTATCCCGCCCATACCCGTCCCAAACCCGCGTCGGGTTTTGAGGGTAATTTCCAAACCCGTCCCAATTAATATTAGAGAAACCCATACCCGCCCCGCCTCGCCCCATTTATGCATTGCGGGTCGGGTCGGGTCGGATCGGCTACATAAAAAAACTACATATTTAGCTTCTTTGGCCCACCTAGCCGTAGCTCTACATAGAGAAAAATACAGAGCAAATGTTCCTCCTATATTACGATCACATAGTTATAAGCACAAGTCAACTTATTATATAATTTTGAGAACCAACATATCAAATAATATTTAAGATATATGAATATATGATAGGTTATATACCCGGGTCGGGTCGGGGCGGATTGGAGTAAAACCCAAACCCGACCGGGTTTTAAATTCAAATCCCAAACCCGTCCTAAACCCATTTTTGAGCATCCCAAACCCGTCCCAATCGGGTCGGGTCGGGTCGGGTAACCCGGTAAACCCGGATAATTGCCATCCCTACACACGGGAGAATAATTCTGAGTCTTCAAAAGAGGTCCATGTGTTACAACACAGGAGAGAGAGCTCCATTTTAGTATTATACTATTAGATTATATGTTTCTAAATATGTGTGAAATATATTTTTTTTATTCTTCTCAAGCCGAATTTTTTACCCCTACAGTGAATTATTCATTCATGCGGAACTTGCCGCCACGACGAAAATGTTCAATATAAAATCCACAATCATTCAACAAACCAAAAGGCTATCAAGTTTGAGTGGTGGTTTAGTATTAGGCCTACCTCTCGAAAACAAAAAGTTTAGTATTAGGCTCCTGTCAGCATGATTAAAAACATAGGGTATGCAATCAGGACTTTGGAAGCTGTATGTGGCTTACTAAATAGGGGATGTGAGAATCACTTTTTTTTTTCTTTTTTGGATGGAAGTATGTGAGAATCACTAAGCATCCACTCATCCTTGCCTTTTTGAGGTAGAGACAAGAGCCTCTCACCGGCCCACAAATGCTTCATCATTCCCTACATCTTAAGAATCTGTACTCTCTGCCTTGTTCATGTACTTCATTTTCCTCACATCATTCCTTACATGCTTTTGTCTGCTAGTCGATTATTGAACTTATATCTTCTTTGATTTTTTTTTTCTTTCAGTCTTTATTGTTGCTTCTGTCCCTTGCTTTCACAGTGCTTGAACATCCATTGTCTCAGTTCATATTTATTTATTTTTTTCCTTTTAATCCCTCTAATGTGTACGTGTGTGCGCACGAAAATAAGGGGGGGGGGGGGGGGGGGGGGGGGGGGGGGGTATGCGCTGGTCATACGAGATATCAACATAGAACTTGGCTAAGCTTGAAGCGGGAGGCAGATGAGCTCCTCTCACAGATCTATTGCCAGGTTTAATGTAACGATCATTTATTATTATTATTATTTTATTATGGTAGGTTTGTCAGAGCCAGCGAGGTTCCCACGTCGGCGTGTCTCGACGTGAGTCGAGGTCGAGTCAGCCGCGGCACGGGCAAAACCAGAGGAAAAAAAAAAAGAAAAAAAAATGAAAGAAAACTAAAAACTAAAAACTAAAAACTAAAAAACTAAAAACTATAACTATAACTAAAACCTAAAACCCAACCCCCTTATCCTACCCAAACCCGACCCACTACACTCTCAAAACCCAGCCCAACCCATAACCCAACCCATTACCCAACCCACTACCCTCCCCAACCTAAAACCCGACCCAACCCTTTCCCCTTCTCTCTCTCCCTCTCCCTCTCATCTCAGCTCAAACCCGACCCTTTTTCTCTCTCTTCTCTCCCATCTCTCCAATCTCTCTCTCTCTCTCTCTTCTCTCAGATCTCCCTCTCTCTTCTCTCAGATCTCATCCCCCTCTCACTCGGATTCCCCCCTCCCACTCGGGCCTCACCTCCCCCCTTTCACCCGACCCCTTGTCAACCCGATCCGATCCGACTCGGCCCCCCAAAACAGTCGCCCGAGCCACCCCCTTCTTCTGTCACCCCTCTTCCCGAGCTGCGAATCCCGCCGACCGCCGCCCCCTCATCCCGGATTCCAGCTGAGCAGCCGGCCGCCACCTCGAATCCCGCCAGCCGCCGCCACCTTCCCTCTTTTTAAAACCCGGATCCGGCCCCCTTACCCCTCCGATTTCTCTCTCTCTCTCTCTTCCCCGTCCGATCTCTCTCTCTCTCCTCTCCCTCTTGCTGTGTGTGTGTGTGTGGCGCGCGGCAGCTGGAGCGCGCCGGTGCCGAAGGAGAGCTGCCGGCCGGAGCTTGGAGGGAGGAGCCCCCAAGTCCGTCCTCCCCCCCCCCCCCCCCACAGCCACCCCCCCGTTCGCCTCTTGCCATGGCCATGGCCGCCGGCCCGGTGGCCGGCGATTGCGCAACCGCCGAGACCCCTCCCCCATGGTGATTTGCGCGACCATGGCCATTGGCCATGTGGCCGGTGGCTGTGCAGCCGGCGAAGCCGACCCGGTGCCAGCAGTATTTTTCTTGTGGACCCTATCGACCTCGATATGGCCATGGTTGCCTGTGGCCTTTGTTATGGTTGCAGTCATGACTGCCCGCCAAGTGGCCGGTGGCAGTACGGTCGGCAAGGCCGACCAAGCCAAGCCAAAGCCTCATCCGACCGGCCCGACTAGCTAGGCGCTGCCCCGGTTGGTTTCGTTGCCGAGGTTGCCGACGACCCCCGTTGGCGGCCGGGCATCGAATAGTGCACCCGATCACCCTTGGCTCGACACCATCTCGCGCCCAACCACCATCGCACCGACCGAGCTAAACCGCAACCTTTTCCTTGCACGATCGTTGCTGGTTGCTTGACAACCGGTGGACCGGCGGTAGGTAGCCCCGATGATTTCATGCCAAGTTGTGGCTAGGCACACCAACCCCGACCTCCCCACAATGTAGATCAAGCCCTTTGGGCCCACACTCGTGGTTAGCAGGCCCGATCTCCTCGGGTCACGCTCACTCAAAGTTGATGATACCGATGCGGGCCAAACCACCTCGTATAGCCATATGCGCATGAGACCAACCCCTTTTAGCGACAACGATGCTCTACTTAGCGGCCTGGGCTGGCCACTAGTACGACTCCCATGCAAACCCGTCGTTTGATAAATCAAGCCCGATCGTGATCGGCTTTGCCGATTCCGTCATCGACCTACGCGGTCACGACTGTTTGGCCGGATTAGTGCTATTGGACCTTGTGGGTGCAAAATCTGGCTAACGCCCAATGGTGGGACCCGCAGCCCTGCTTGGGGCCCATGGGTACGACGGTGGGACCCGCAGCCCTGCTTGGGGCCCACTTGCACTATTTGAGGTTTGGTAAATCCCCCCGGGTATTTACCAAACCCTGGATATTTCTGAGAATATTCCTAGAATATTCTTCCGATAAACTAAGCCCTTATAAATAGCAAACCCTGTAAATGATTCCAGATCACAAATTCCAGACCAGAAACCCACTTTCTGCAATCCAGAGCTCTTCGAGTTTTTTGATTTTCAGACTCCTTTTCCACCCTCTGATTACTTGTAAGAAGCACTCCTCGACCTGTCGAGAGTAGCTCTACTGTTTACTCAGAGATAGTGGATTCAAAGGTTGCGTCTTACCACACGGAGACGTAGGCTTTGGCCGAACTTCGTCACCATATCCTGTGTCATCTTTTTCTTTACCTTTCTACTCTATAGTGCTCGTGTGATAGCCCAGCAAGTCACAACTCAGTGCTTCGAAGCGTGCCACATCCCGAAGGGTCAAACCTTCAATCGACTGTTGGTGGAGGGTCACGTATGACGGCCGAAATCCTCCCCCACAGTTTGGCGCCGTCTGTGGGATCCGAATCCTATCAATTTGCAACGTCCAAGTTTCCTAACTCCTCCAGTAACAAGTACCGGTTGCTCGAGTAACCCGTCTACCTCCATCGCTACACTTAAATGGCGAAGACACCGATGGACCAGCCAAAGGAAAGTGGCATGCACCCAGACGCTCAGCATCCGACGACTCGATCAATGAGTCGCCGGTTTGCAACAAGCCAACATCCGGAACAGCAACTCGCTGCCAATTCGAGGAGTCACCCGTCGGTTGATCACGCCGCCCAGGCTTAACTTCGACGGTCACCTTAACTCGCCGACCTAACTCCTCAGCGCTTGGGGAAAGCACACATCTCTCCCAGTGCCAATGCTCAAGCGACATACCAGATCACTGCAGAGGATTTCCAGCTCCTCACTCTCATGAAGCAGAACGCTGCTCTTATGGTTGAGAGACTCTCTCCGATAAATTACCGTCAATGCAAGAATCAATCCCCCGCAGTCAACTGCCGGCATCAACGACGGAGCAAACGTCCATCGGTCGGTCGACCAATCTTCTGCTCCTTCCAAACGATCCACCATCAATATCTCTCGATATTCTCTTAAATCCCTCTCGAGAGGACCCTCACCTGTTCCTCCCAGGCCGACTGTCTGGGAGCGTCTCAATGAGTCTGCTCGCCATCCCGAGTCTCTGGGCTCCGAGTCATCCTCCGATACTTACACCAGGAGAGATGTTCAGAATAATCGACACTACTCCAAAATTCGACAACATTACAATGGCAATCGAACCCCAGTCAGGCATCGGATGACAGGATGGACTCCGACGCCCTCTCTACCTCCTCTTCCTCCAAGATGCATCTCCGACCAGAAAGGCAATAAACGGAACGATCATGCCTCTGAAGGCCCACTTCATCGGCATATTCTCTACGCCCTGTTTCCTCGAATCTGGAAAGCCCCCGCTCTCCCCAAGTTCAACTGCTTGACTGGAGATCTGACACTGCACATCCTCGCCTTCAGGCAAGCGTTAACGCCACATGATAGAGACAACCAGGTTCTATGCCGTACCTTTACTGGCAGCCTGGACGACATGTCACTGGACTGGTATCACAACCTCCCTACGGCCTCCGTAAGTCAATTCAGGGATTTGGCAGACCTCTTTGTTCAACACTATCAGCTGAACCTCAAGCCAGAGAAAAAGCTAGACTCCCTCTACCGGCTCAGGATGGGATCAGATGAAACCCTCCGGGAGTTCTCTCGAAGGTTCCGGAACGAGCATGCTGTGCTCTCCGGACACCACCTCGACGATGAAGCCATCATGCTTGCATTCCAGAATGCTTTACGTTTTGACCTCCACATCTACAATGACCTCATCTGTAATCCTCCTGCCTCCCTCGGAGTGCTATTCGATCGAATTCAAAAGGAGATTGAGGTGGAGGATGATCAAGTCACTCGCAAGAAACATGATCTCAAGAAACGTCTTTCTGATAAGGAACCAACGAGACCAACAGCTCAAGCTCACAACGCGGAGGCTGAGGAAGATAGAACCTCCAAGAGGTCAAGACGGGCAGGCGATAGACCCGCAGAGCCTCAGAAGACCACAAATACCAAAGGAAAGTAGCTCGTCGACCGATCAGAGTAAAAGACCACCGACTATCAACAACTCGGAAGGTCCCTCATTTGAAATCCATGATGTAACATCTACCAAGTTATTAATGAAATGACAGTTATTTCAAGTTATATCGAAGACTATCAAATTCTATCTCAACTTCTACTCAACGTCACAGTTAGTTCGGTTCGTGCTGCGACATGGCCGACTAACTTGCAACGGTACAAAGTTACGTGCCCTGATACGTAGGTTTGACTGAAACGGCGCTTCGCCTAAGTCCAACTGATACAAGGGTGCTACGCTGAGTACTCCGAATCATTGGTATCGCACATGCTCCCGTTGTCACGTAAGAACACATGCATTAGTGCCTCGCCATAGTTAGTTCGGTTCGCGTTGTGACATGGCCGACTAACCTGCAACAGTACAAAGCTACGTGTCCCGATACGTAGGTTTGACTGAAACGGCGCTTTGCCTAAGTCCAACCGATACAAAGACGCTACGCTGAGTACTCCGAATCATTGGCATCGCACATGCTCCCGTTGTCATGTAAGGACACATGCACTAGTGCCCCGCCACAGTTAGTTCGGTTCGTGTTGCAACACGACCGACTAACCTGCAATGGTACAATGCTACGTGTCCCGATACATAGGTTCAACTGAAACGGCGCTTCGCCTAAGTCCAACCGATACAAGGGTGCTACGCTGAGTACTCCGAATCATTGGCGTCGCACGTGCTCCCGTTGTCACGTAAGGACACATGCACTAGTGCCCCGCCACAGTTAGTTCAGTTCGCGTTGCGACACGACCAACTAACCTGCAACGGTACAAAGCTACGTGTCCCAATACATAGGTTCGACTGAAACGGTGCTTCGCCTAAGTCCAACCGATACAAGGGCGCTACGCTGAGTACTCTGAATCATTGGCGTCGCACGTGCTCCCGTTGTCACGTAAGGACACATGCACTAGTGCCCCGCCACAGTTAGTTCAGTTCGTGTTGCGACACGACCGACTAACCTGCAACGGTACAAAGCTACGTGTCTCAATACGTAGGTTCGACTGAAATGGCGCTTCGCCTAAGTCCAACCGATACAAAGGCACCACGTTGAGTACTCCGGATTCTTACCCTCCGTCAATCAGTAAGTCCAAGGTCCCACCCTTGGCATACAGAGACAAAGCCCGAGACGGCGACATCGTCTCGACCTAAGGTGACAGACTTGGCATTCAAAAGCAAAATCCGAGGCAAGCTTCACCGCCTCGGCACCTGACGAAGCCTGAGACGTCGGCAACGTCTCGGCCCGAGGCGACCTTCGCCTCGGCATTCGAAGACAAAGTCCGAGGCAAGCTTCGTCACCTCGACACCTGACAAAGCCTGAGACGTCGGCACCGTCTCGGCCCGAGGTGACCTTCGCTTCGGCATTCGAAGACAAAATCTGAGGCAAGCTTCATTGCCTCGGCACCTGACGAAGCCTGAGACATCAGCAACGTCTCGGCCCGAGGCCACCTTCGCCTCGGCATTCGAAGACAAAGTCCGAGGCAAGCTTCGTCACCTCGATACCTGACAAAGCCCGAGACGTCGGCACCGTCTCGGCCCGAGGCGACCTTCACCTCAACATTCGAAGACAAAGTCTGAGGCAGGTTTCGTTGTCTCGGCACCTGACAAAGCCCGAGACGTCGGCACCATCTCAGCCCGAGATGACCTTTGCCTCGGCATTCAAAGACAAAGTCCGAGGCAGGTTTCACCGCCTCGGCACCAGACGAAGCCCGAGACGGCGACATAGTCTCAGCCCAAGAAGACAACCTTGGCATTCAAAAGCATAGCCCCAGGTAGGTTTCGCCCTCCTCGGCACCTGCAAAAGCCCGAGACAGCGGCACCGTCTCGGCCCAAGGAGATAACCTTGGCTTTCAAAGACATAGCCCTAGGCAGGCTTCGCCCTCCTCGGCACCTGCAAAAGCCCGAGACAGCGGCACCGCCTCGGCCCAAGGTGACAACATTGGCTTTCAAAGACATAGCCTGAGGTAGGCTTCGCCCTCCTCGGCACCTGCAAAAGCCTGAGACGGCGGCACCATCTCATCCCAAGGAGACAGCCTTGTCATTCAAAAGGAAAGTTCGAGACAGACTTCGCTGCCTCGACACCTGACGAAGCCCAAGACGTCGACACCGTCTCGACTCGAGGCAACCTTCGCCTCGGCATTCAAAGATAAAGTCCAAGGCAGGCTTCGCCACCTCGGCACCTGACGAAGCCCGAGACGTCAGCACCGTCTGGGCTCGAGGCGACCTTCGCTTCGGCATTCGAAGATAAAGACCGAGGTAGGATTCACCGCCTCAGCACCTGACAAAGCCCGAGACGTCGACATCGTCTCGGCCTAAGGCAACCTCCGCCTCGCCATTCAAAAACAAAATCTGAGGTGCCTCACACTGCCTCGACGCTCACAAGACAAAGTCCAAGACGTTTGAGCTCACAGCCTCAACACCTCTCAATAGAAGGTCAAAGTCTGGTTGCCCGACATCCAATGGCGCACACTTCGCACCCTTATTACATCCGATGACAGAAGACGTTCAAAGGTGCGAAGACATCACGACGTTCCACGACCGAACTTTCGGTAGCGGCCGATTGTTCAACCGATCTGCCACTCCCTGACTGAGTGTCTCCCATGTTCATCTATACATTCGACGCTAGATGAAAGATGACAGAATCCAGAAGGCAACTCCCAGAGACAAACTATGCAGATATACCAAACCACACTCAAGTCCGATTGTTACCAGCAGTGCCACGACATTACAACTTCGAGACAGACCTCTGGAGCCCGAGGGAGAAAGTCCCACTCGGAACCCAGCCTGCTATTCAATCCAATTCAGAGTGTAATTTTACAAGTTAAAAGACATGACAAAAAGCTGTCACCCATTTGGTTGATTAGATAGCATTTCAACCAAAGCTGTTAAGTGGGTTGAAAGACATCTCTCAACGGAACCAAACACCAAACATCGTCATCAACGGCTAGGATTTACACCCTTCAAAGTGGCATTCGATCTAGTGGCTCTCTTTCAGGGTTGACCTGCAGTCATCATCACCATCTTCACCACCACCATCTCCTCTCACAGAGAGAGTCAGAGTGGGAGAAAAACAGAGAGTGAAGGTGAGAGAGAGAGAGTGAAGGAGAGAGAGAGAGTGAGAGAGTGAGAGTTGAAGAGAGGAGGGGTGCAACCCACGTTCCAGCAGCCCTCCTCCTCAAGCTCCGGCGACCAACCCAACCCCCCCCCCCCGTTTCCGCCTCCGCCCGCAGCCGCCCGCGCCGCGCCCCAGCCGACGCCGCCCGCACCCGGCGCCGCTGCCTGCTGCCCGGCCCGCCTCCACGCCCTTCTCCCTCTCCGCCGACCCCCGCCACTCCGTCTCCGGCCATTGCGCCGCGTGCCCGACCCCCCGATCTCCATCTCCATCTCCGGCTGACCCCCCCGTGTCGGCGAACCCGCCCCGTTTCCATCTCCAACGACCCCCCCTGCATTTCTCCCGACTCCCCCCCCTAACTGTGGGTGCAAAATCTGGCTAACGCCCAATGGTGGGACCCGCAGCCCTGCCTGGGCTCCATGGGTACGATGGTGGGACCCACAGCCCTGCTTGGGGCCCACTTGCACTATTTGAGGTTTGGTAAATCCCCCAGGGTATTTACCAAACCCTGGATATTCCTGAGAATATTCCTAGAATATTCTTCCGATAAACTAAGCCCTTATAAATAGCAAACCCTGTAAATGATTCCAGATCACAAATTCCAGACCAGAAACCCACTTTCTGCAATCCAGAGCTCTTCGAGTTTTCTGGTTTTCAGACTCATTTTCCACCCTCTGATTACTTGTAAGAAGCACTCCTCGGCCTGTCGAGAGTAGCTCTACTGTTTACTCAGAGATAGTGGATTCAAAGGTTGCGTCTTACCGCACGGAGACGTAGGCTTCGGCCGAACTTCATCACCATATCCTGTGTCATCTCTTTCTCTACCTTTCTACTCTATAGTGCTCGTGTGATAGCCCAGCAAGTCACAACTCAGCGCTTCGAAGCGCGCCACATCCCGAAGGGTCAAACCTTCAATCGACAGTTGGTGGAGGGTCACGTATGACGGCCGAAATCCTCCCCCACAGACCTTAGTGTGACTCTTGGCATCGGCAACGCCAACTAACCAAGACGGTACCTTTGGCGCATTGTTTTGCGTGCCAGTAGACTGACGTCCGATGACGCATAAATTCTCGGCTCGGCCAATCAGGGCCTAAGCCAACGATATTTTAGTAGCACTTAATGACCATAGGCCCCTGGTATGTTTGGCAGTTAGTGGGCGCGCGGACCAAGTCGAAGACGGAGCGGACGACGCCTAGCAGCAACAGCCGAGCACACTTTTCAGGTGACACTGCATGCTGTTTAGATAATTAATTGTGTTATTATAGAAGTTAAGGGTAGGTGTCCATAACGCTGCATGCAGGTCCCACCGAACATCGTCACATGTGGTCGAGTGGACCCCGCCTTCCGGCGATGCATGCTTAATAATCTAATTAAATAATAAATTTTTTGATTGCTTGGACACCGTAAGTAGGAATTCCCTTAAGATTAGAAATTAATAATTAAATAATAATTATCGGGCTCACTCTCCTAGATGGTGTGTGGAGACCCGAGCACACGGGAATATGGACAAGAGTAAATTCTATAGTTATTGTGATGCATGGGTTGTGAGCACGGTGTGAATTCCGGGGTAAAACATTAAAATCACTTTATTATTATAATTATGTGATATTCTATCCTGTGGAAAGATTCAGACCCCGTGCGCGCAAGGGCCGTGAACCACCCTGCACGCACAGCCGAAGATTAGTAGGCTAGGGGGTCACGGGCAGGAATTGTGGTAAAGCCAATAGGTGGTGCCCTTGAAGAGGGATTGGCCTAGCAATCATGTCTTAGGGTAGTTGAAACCCCCAAGGAAAGCAAGTTGGGCGGTAGAGCTCCACCGTGAAAGACGAGAAACCCCTTATGATCATATGGGTGACTTTGCAGATGGTGTCGGAGTATGCGCGATAAGATAGTTGGCCCTCTACATCGAAATAAAAGGCCCTATAGTAATGCCCGACCGGAGGCAGAATGAACAAAATATCCGGGGTTCACATTTAGTGTGTTTAATTTTATTGATTGTAGAATGGTACTCTCGATAACCAGTGACAGTAGGAATTGTATGCAAATGTAGAAAGTGCATGGACACTTAGGGCGTGATTGAGAACGTAGTTGGACAACCAGGCTAATCAATAAATTGTTTATAAAATGTGGGTGTCATTAATTATCTAGGCAGTTAGCTTGTCACTAACCATTTATTTGTCTAATCTCCCAATTCATTTTGGGGGCTACTCATTCCCACGAGTAGGCTCTTCTGCAGGTTCGGAGACTCAGGGGTAGCCGCAGCACGAGACCAGCGGCGGAGTTCGGACGACGGTGGAGTCTTAGATTACAATATGTCTTATAGTAGTCATTTTCCTTCTGGCAGTGCAACCGTACTAGATTTGGCTTAGTATATGTTATTAGTGGCAATGATACAACTGTATTCTTTTTGGGTAGGCCTCTCCTCAAGGCCCCAAGCCTAGGGTAGCTCGCTATGAAAATATAAGTTGTAAAGTGAACTAATTGACTAGCCTATTAGATAGGATATGTGAACCAGTGCCTGAGAGCCACTACAAGAAATAGGGTCTTTACCGACGGACATTATTATCACCGTCGGTAATAATACACTTTTTACCGACGGTTACTATAATATCCGTCGGTATTATAACTTCAATTTTTTAAATTTTTTTTGCACATTTATTACCGACGGGTAAATAGTATTCGTTGGTAAAATGATTTATACCGACGGTACATATATGTACCGTCGGTAATATACTTTATACCGACGGCTACATAAAGACCGTCGGTAAAATGTCACGACGAAACTCAGAGTAAAAACCAAGTCTCTGGAAAAAAAGGCACCCTGTGTTTCGTCGTGATATTGTACCGACGGAAATTATATTTCTGTCGGTATAACTAATTTTACCGATAGAAATAATATGTCCGTCGACACAATACTGACGGTAATTAAATATCCGTCGGTACAATTGTCCCGACGAAACTCAGGGTAAAAACCAAGCCTCTGGAAAAAAATGGAACCCTGAGTTTCGTCGGTGATTTTTACCGACAGACGTTATATTTCCGTTGGTATAACTAATTATACCGACGGCAATTATATGGCCGTCGGCACTATACTGACGGTAATTAAATATCCGTCGGTAAAATGTCCCGACGAAACTCAGGGTGAAAACCGAGCCTCTAGAAAAAAATGGAACCCTGAGTTTCATCGTAGAGTTTACCGACGGATAGTGTTTTACCGTCGGTAAAAAGTATATTTTTACCGACGGAAATAAAACATTCCGTCGGTAAAAACCCTGTTATAAATCAACTCCAGCGATCCCCTTCGATCTCTTCTGTTTCGATCTCTCTCCCAGCCGCCCCTCTCTCTCTCTCTCTCTCTCTCTCTCTCTCTTAATCGTCCCCATGCCCGACCTCCCTCCCCCCCTCCGCGGCCTTCCTCCCCCCCTCCGGCCGGCCACCCCTCCCTTTTCTTGCGCGCCGACGAGCTCCTCCTCCTCCTCCTCCTCGGGACTCCGGTGAGCTCCTCCTCCTCCTCCCTCTCCCCCCTAGTTAAGTAATTAAAACTATTTATTTTAGCTCAAAAATTTAGCTCAAAAAAATCATTTATTTTAGCTCAAAAATTTATTTTAGCTCAAAAATTTTAGCTCAAAAATCATTTAGCTTAAATTCATGTTCAATAAAAATCATTTAGCTCAAAAATCATTTTAGCTCAAAAATTTTAGCTCAAAAATCATTTATTTTAGCTCAAAAATTTAGCTCAAAAATCATTTAGCTCAAAAATCATTTATTTTATCTCAAAAATTTAGCTCAAAAATATTTTAGCTCAAAGTTAGATTCGGGATATGTTTGTGTTTGTTTTGGATTAAATTCATGTTCAGTAAAGATGACAATTTAAGTAATTAAAACTATTTATAAATAAGTTATTTTCTCTTTAGATTAATAAAATAACAGTCGAATAAAGGAATATTTTGAAATCATTCATTTTGGATGTCAGTTAATTGTAGTCTAATTACATTTTACCCCATTGAAGTCTAATTACATTTTGCCCCATTTGGGTCTAATTACAATTTGCCCCATTGAAGTCAAATTACAATTACAAAGTGAGAAATTAAGTATTTGACAAAAGGAGTATTGTGCTAACATTTCAAACTTAGGGAGCATTTTGGAACAAAGTAAACTATAGGGGGGTTAAGTGTTTTTGGTAGCGATTCACGTTTCGTGAGGACTCAGAGGCGATAGTGATTCACGTTTCGTGAGGACTCAGAGGTGATAGTGATTCACGTAGGCTGAGGTCTTGGTTGAGGCGGACTGAGACATGTTCTTAATAATATATATGGGATTATTTTTCTCAAAACTCGGCCGGGCTATAGCCCGACCGAGCACACTATTAGATCCGCCCATGACTTGACCCTTTCAACTATAACTATGCTCCGTCGGCATGTTGACCTTCCTCCTTAAAGTTTTAACCATTAGGCTTAATTTTTATCCCCAAAATACTCTTCCCAGTCAAAATATAAAGATTTTTCCCATCCATTAGCGATGTGGATGGCCTGTAGAAGTTTCGGTTCGGTGTTTCATACCCGAGAACCGAAACCGAAATTGTGCGGAGTCTTATAATATTGTTTGAAATTATATGTCAGGTGTTGTATAGCCAGATAGACGAAGATGTCTTCGATCGATAAGAGTTGGATGCGTAATTCGAATCGCATGAGCTAAGAGTACAGAGAAGGAGTCAGGAAATTTCTGGATTTTGCATTTGAGCGTCTTGCACCGCTTGATGGAAAAATTGTGTGTCCCTGTATAGACTGCGGAAGGGTAATTAGGAAGGTTCGAGAGGAATGTGAGGTTGATCTGGTTATGCGTGGCATTGACATTAGCTATACCCGTTGGTTCTCGCACGGTGAGGAGCTAGATGCAGTCCCCATGGCAGCTCACGGTGAAACTTCAAACACAGTGATCGCTGATGATAATATTAATACAGACGATGACGATGACATGCAGGGTATGATACATGATTTGCAAGGTGGAATAGGCACGGAAACACCGTCAGGTGATCAGCCCAATATCGAAGTGGACAAGTTCTACAGATTGCTTAAAGATGCCGAACAACCTCTATACCCGGGGTGTGAGAAGTTTTCAAAACTCTCTTTCACTGTAAAGCTTCTTTATTTGAAGTGCCTCAATGGTTGGAGTAATAAGTCATTTAATATGTTGGTAGAATTGCTGAAAGAGGCTTTTCCTATGGGTGAGACAGTACCGAAATCATTCTACGAGGCGAAGAAGACAATTAAAGATCTTGGTCTGGGTTATGAGAAAATTGATGCATGCGTGAACGATTGTATATTGTACCGGAAAGAGTACGAACATGCGCGGTCATGCCACATATGCGGAGCAACGAGATATAAAGAGACGGATGCCGAGTCTAGTACCAATCGAAGAAAGAAAAATGTATCTACAAAGGTTCTCCTATACTTCCCGCTTAGGGACAGGCTTCAGAGGTTGTTTATGTCATCGAAAACTGCTGAGCACATGAGGTGGCATGCACGAGAACGTACAGATGACGGGATTATGAGACATCCAGCCGACTCTCTGACGTGGAAAGATCTTGATCATACCTATCCTGAATTCGCATGTGAAGTTCGCAACATCAGGTTAGGGCTTGCTAGCGATGGCTTCAATCCCTTTGGGAATATGAGTGTGTCATACAGTATTTGGCCAGTTGTTCTAGTTCCATACAATTTGCCTCCCTGGATGTGCTTAAAAAAGCCATACACAATGCTCTCCTTGCTCATTCCCGGACCCAGGTCGCCTGGTAATGATATTGACGTTTACTTGCAGCCATTGATTGAGGAGTTGAACGAGTTATGGGAAGTTGGGGCCGATACGTATGATGCCTCGTTGCGCCAGAATTTTCGGATGCATGCGGCACTTCTATGGACCATCAACGATTTTCCTGCATATGCCAACTTATCCGGGTGGAGTACTAAAGGAAAATTGGCGTGTCCTACATGCAATAAGGAGACAGATTCATTACGGTTGAAGAACGGAGGCAAGTTCTGTTATATGGGCCATCGAAGATTCCTTGTTGACGGCTAAGTGGAGGCAGAACAAAAGAGCTTTCAACGGCAAGAAGGAACTTGCAAAGGCCCCGGAGCAGCTTTCGGGGGTAGGAGTCTTGTGCGAATTGGATCAGCTTGATGCCGTGGCACTTGGGAAAGGTAAAAAGAAGAGAATGCATGAAGATTCTACGCGTGAGCATAACTGGAAGAAGAAGAGTATTTTCTTTAAACTACCGTACTGGAGCAGCCTACTCTTGCGGCATAACTTGGATGTCATGCATATCGAGAAAAATGTGTGTGACAATATTATAGGAACACTGCTGAATCTCGACGGTAAGACGAAGGATAATCTTAAATCTTGTCTCGATCTTAAGGAGTTGGGCATCCGAAAATCACTTCAAGCCAAAAGAGATTGGGGATAAGTATGTGTTGCCAGTTGCATGCTACACCATGAGCTCACAGCAAAAGGCAGCCTTATGTGCATTCCTACGGTCTGTAAAAACGCCAGACGGTTATTCTTCGAATATCGCACGATGCGTGCAAGAGAACGGTCGGAAGTTGTCTAGATTAAAGAGCCACGATTGTCATGTTCTTATGCAGCGATTGTTATCTCTTGCTATACGTGGGAATTTAACCGAACAGGTGTCCGGTCCGTTAATTGAGCTCAGCACTTTTTTCAGACAGTTGTGCTCGAAGGTACTTAGAGTGGACCAACTTGAACAGATGGAGAGGGATATTGCGCTCACATTGTGCAAGCTAGAGATGATATTTCCACCTTCCTTCTTTGATGTCATGGTGTATTTAATCATTCACTTGCTAAATGAGGCCAAACTCGGCGGCCCAGTTCATTACCGCTGGATGTATTTTATCGAGAGGTAATCGTCTCGTCTTATTCGCACAATGTATTTGATCGTTCTTGATATATTCATCCAAATATTTTTTTCTCAAATTAGGTACTTGCGAACATTGAAATCATATGTTCGTAATAAAAGTCGTCCGGAGGGATCAATTGCTGAAGGATACCTAGCAGAAGAATGTCTAACATTCTGCTCAAGATACCTACATGGTATAGACACGCGATTCAATCAACTTGAGCGGAACTATGACGGTGGTCCAATAGACTTCGATGGGGGTCTGTCTATATTTGCCGAAATGGGTAGACCTGTAGGAGGAGGCAAAACCCGTCGATTGTCTGTAGATGAGATTCAACAGGCACATATGTATGTGTTGCGCCAATGTGATAAAGTGTGACCATTCATTGAGTAAGCATTTTACGATCATTTACTCATTCTTTCAGTCCATTCATTAAGTATATGTGCTAATTATAATCTAATTCATAACCTGTAAAATAGGAAGCATAAAGCCATCATTAATAATCGGGGTACTTGAAATGCTCCCCAAATTCATGATTGTGAATTCCCATCGTGGTTCGAGAAACACGTAAGTATTCACATCATTACTGAATTTTATTGATATCCATTACCGAACAATAATTATGTGTTCATATCATGAATGTCATGTGGTTATTATAGGCACAAGAGCTGCACGACAACCACGATCCGCTGATGAATGAGGATCTCTGGCGCTTATCTTGTAGTCATTTGCAAGACGCAATATCGTACGATGGTTATATCATGAACGGTTATAGATTTCGGACGAAAGATAGTGAAAAATCACGAAGAACCCAAAATAATGGGGTTGTCGTCAACGGTGAGCAAAAAGAATTAGAAAATATCGACTTCTACGACGTCCTCAACGAGATTCTCGAGATTAAATTCCTTGGCCAAAATCGGATCGTATTATTCAAATGCGATTGGTATGATGTTAATAATCGTGAGACTGGTTATAATGTCGACAAATACGGTTTTATCAGCATCAACACTGGCAAGAGATTGAATACCCAATATAAAGATCCATTTATTCTTGTCTCTCAAGCGCAACAGATATTTTATGCACCGGATAATACCTCTCTAGGTTGGCAAATTGTAGTCAGGTCACCACCCAGAGATTTTTATGACATGGGAGACAAGGATGCGGGGGTCATCGATGATGATTTGGATGCATACCAGAATGATGAGATAATCATTGTCGACGCAGTACACGACGAAAATGAAGATGTCGACAATATAAACTGAACAGCGAATGCAGATCAAATGATAGAAGAGGGATGCGATAAGAGAGACAGAGATGAGACAGAAAATGACTAGACCGTATGTAAATCAAATTATTTCATATTTAAATCAAATTGTTTCATATATAAATCATATTGTTTCATATGTATATCATATTAATTTATACTGTTTCATATGTAAATCATACCGTTTCATATGTAAATCAAACTGTTTTATATTGTTTCATAAATCATACTGTTTCATATGTAAATCAAACTGTTTCATATTGTTTCATATGTAAATCTTACTGTTTTATTTGTAAATTAAACTGTTTCAGATGGCATCACGGTCATATATTCGTAGAGGCAGGGGTGGGGTAGTTCGGAGCGCTCCGGCTGCCACCCCAGGGTCCGAGGCTGAGCCGTCCGGATCTGGTAGTGTTGTTCCTCTCTCCACACCAGCTCCTGATATGGTCGCAGCCTCCGGAGCTTCGAGCAGTGCTCAGCACTCGGCTACAGCGTCTACGCCCATAGGTAATGTTTAGATCTAAAGTTTTATACATGTTGTAAATACTTCTTCAGTACTGATGTATATTTTATTTGCAGGGTCGAGGATCACCAGGCACGTAGGGAACCGGGGCGTGACGACGGCCCGTCGCTTGTCGGCCTTACGCGAGCCACTTTCCCTACAGTGGAGCGGCAGGACCTTTGTGGGCGAGCACGCTTCTGACGCCGCCACGTGGGCCGGCATTATAGTACGGGAGGAGAGGAATGCCCCGATTGTGGGGTTAAGGGGGTGGAAGAACATTGATGCATCCTATAAGGATAGGATATATTAGCAGTTTTTGGTATGTTAGTTTCATTAAAGCATTTTAGAATAATATCGTACTTCTTTATAATTTGGTTTGATAAAATGACTTGTTTCTAAATTGATTTTACAGGAGAAATTTAAATGGGAGAATATGGAAACCGACACCCATCGGGAGGACTTGTGGAAGATGATGGGTGAGCGGTACAGGGATTACCGTCACGAGCTCTACCAACTCTACAGTTATTTGGTCGGCCAGCCGGCTGAGGAGGTACAGGCTACGGCCGGGACGAGAGACGCGCCATCGCTACACGTTCTACAGTTTTTGGTCGCTCACTGGGTCACCCCTAGCTTTCAGGTATAATTATAATTTTGTTGATTCGTACTTGTTTTAATGTTATACTAAAAATTTGTATTGATGTTTCAAAATTTAATCGATTGACACAGGTGAAATCTGCTATAGGCAAGCAGAATAGAAGTGCCTTGACGACACCTGCTCCAGTGAAGGGGAGGACCTCCATGCCCCAGCTTGCCCAGCAGCTGGTAAATGATACAAACATTGTTATTATTTAAAGCTCTATACATGTTTTATTAACTCATCTATTTATTTTATATATCCAACAGACATAGTCCTTGGGCCACGAGCCTAATAGGATTGACCTTTTTGAGGCCTCTAGGAGGCAGCGTATCGATGGGGCATTTCTGGACGACAGGGTTGCCTCGCAAGTGGTAAGTAATTAAATTACTGTTAATATATTCTTATACATATGCCATAAAATATCATTGAATATCATTGGTTGTTTTTATATAGGAGAGGATGCGACTTCTGGTGACCCCGTCGGGCGAGACCGGCTCCTCCTCCAGCTCAGTATCTGTCGACTCAGCGATGGATACTGTGCTGAGACCTGCCACGCACGGCCGTGTCCTCTGTACGGGCCTTGGAGTCACGCCCTCCTCCTACTTTGGACGAGAGGGTATGCGCTCGAGGGCACGGGACACCCAGACCGGTGCTATCACTCAGCTGCAGTCTGCGCTAGACGAGGAGCGAGAGCAGAGACAGGCCCTCGAGCAGAGGATTGAGGCGGAGCGAGAGCAGAGGCAGGCCCTCGAGCAGAGGGTTGAGGCGGAGAAGAAGGCCCTCGATGAGGAAAGAGAAGCTCGCAGGGAACTGGAGCGTAAATTTTATGAATTCATAAGCCGGTCTAGCGGTGGCTCATCCTCATGATCAGGTACTTACTAATCTTTATAATATTAGCAAAAAATATGAATCTTACTAATTTGAGTTTAGATCATATTATCACACTTATGATTTTCCAACAGTTAGACTCTAAATCGGTGAATCGGATCGTAAATTGTTCAAATATCCAATTAGAACCCGCTCGCAAGTCCGAAATACGGAATAATTCCAACTTGGAATTATCGGATGACGATCCGATCGAATTAATCCAAACCTATTTCATATCCGAAACACGCTAACTTATAATTTTCCAACACTTAGACTCTAAATCGGTGAATCGGATCGTAAATTGTTCAAATATCCGATTAGAACCCGCTCGCAAGTCCGAAATACGGAATAATTCCAACTTGGAATTATCGGATGCCGATCCGACGACGATCCGATCGAATCCAAACCTATTTCATATCGGAAACACGCTAACTTATGATTTTCCAACACTTAGACTCTAAATCGGTGAATCGGATCGTAAATTGTTCAAATATCCGATTAGAACCCGCTCGCAAGTCCGAAATACGGAATAATTCAAACTTGGAATTATCGGATGCCGATCCGATGACGATCCGATCGAATCCAAACCTATTTCATATCCGAAACACGCTAACTTATGATTTTTTAACACTTCAACTCTAAATCGGTGAATCGGAGCGTAAATTGGTCAAATATCCAATTAGAACCCGCTCGCAAGTCCGAAATATGGAATAATTCCAACTTCGAATTATCCGATGCCGATCCGATGACGATCCGATCGAATCCAAACCTATTTCACATCCGAAACACGCTAACTTATGATTTTCCAACACTTAGACTCTAAATCGGTGAATCGGATCGTAAATTGTTCAAATATCCGATTAGAACCCGCTCGCAAGTCCGAAATACGGAATAATTCTAACTTGGAATTATCGGATGCCGATCCGATGACGATCCGATCGAATCCAAACCTATTTCATATCGGAAACACGCTAACTTATGATTTTCCAACACTTAGACTCTAAATCGGTGAATCGGATCGTAAATTGTTCAAATATCCGATTAGAACCCGCTCGCAAGTCCGAAATACAGAATAATTCCAACTTGGAATTATCGGATGCCGATCCGATCGAATCCAAACCTATTTCATATCCGAAACAAGCTAACTTATGATTTTCCAACACTTAGACTCTAAATCGGTGAATCGGATCGTAAATTGCTCAAATATCCAATTAGAATCCGCTCGCAAGTCCGAAATACGGAATAATTCCAAGTTTGAATTATCGGATGCCGATCCGATGATGATCCGATCGAATCCAAACCTATTTTAAATCCGAAACACGCTAACTTATGATTTTCCAGTACTTAGACTCTAAATCGGTGAATCGGATCGTAAATTGCTCAAATATCCAATTAGAACCCGCTCGCAAGTCCGAAATACGGAATAATTCCAAGTTCGAATTATCGGATGCCGATCCGATAACGATCAGATCGAATCCAAACCTATTTCATATCGGAAACACGCTAACTTATGATTTTCCAACACTTAGACTCTAAATCGGTGAATCGGAGCGTAAATTGCTCAAATATCCAATTAGAACCCGCTTGCAAGTCCGAAATATGGAACAATTCCAACTTGGAATTATCGGATGCCGATCCGATGATGATCCGATCGAATCCAAACCTATTTCATATCCGAAACACGCTAACTTATGATTTTCCAACACTTAGACTTTAAATCGGTGAATCGGATTGTAAATTGGTCAAATATCCAATTAGAACCCGTTCGCAAGTCTGAAATACGGAATAATTCCAAGTTCGAATTATCGGATGCCGATCCGATGACGATCAGATCGAATCCAAACCTATTTCATATCTGAAACACGCTAACTTATGATTTTCCAACACTTAGACTTTAAATCGGTGAATCGGATCGTAAATTGGTCAAATATCCAATTAGAACCCGCTCGCAAGTCCAAAATACGGAATAATTCCACGTTCGAATTATCGGATGCCGATCCGATGACGATCGGATCGAATCCAAACCTATTTCATATCCGAAACACGCTAACTTATGATTTTCCAACACTTAGACTCTAAATCGGTGAATCGGAGCGTAAATTGGTCAAATATATATCCAATTAGAACTCGCTCGCAAGTCCGAAATACGGAATAATTCCAAGTTCGAATTATCAGATGCCGATCCGATGACGATCGGATCGAATCCAAACCTATTTCATATCCGAAACACGCTAACTTATGATTTTCCAACAATTAGACTCTAAATCGGTGAATCGGAGCGTAAATTGGTCAAATATCCAATTAGAACCCGCTCGCAAGTCCGAAATACGGAATAATTCCAACTTCGAATTATCGGATGCCGATCCGATGACGATCCGATCGAATCCAAACCTATTTCATATCGGAAACACGCTAACTTATGATTTTTCAACACTTAGACTCTAAATCGGTGAATCGGATCGTAAATTGTTCAAATATCCGATTAGAACCCGCTCGCAAGTCCGAAATATGGAATAAATCCAACTTGGAATTATCAGATGCCGATCCGATGACGATCCGATCGAATCCAAACCTATTTTATATCGGAAACACGCTAACTTATGATTTTCCAACACTTAGACTCTAAATCGGTGAATCAGTGCGTAAATTGCTCAAATATCCAATTAGAATCCGCTCGCAAGTCCGAAATATGGAATAATTCCAAGTTCGAATTATCGGATGCCAATCCGATGGCGATCGGATCGAATCCAAACCTATTTCATATCCGAAACACGCTAACTTATGATTTTCCAACACTTAGACTTAAAATCGGTGAATCAGATCGTAAATTGGTCAAATATCCAATTAGAACCCGCTCGCAAGTCCGAAATACGGAATAATTCCAACTTGGAATTATCGGATGCCGATCCGATGACGATCCGATCGAATCCAAACCTATTTCATATCTGAAACACGCTAACTTATGATTTTCCAGCACTTAGACTCTAAATCGGTGAATCGGATCGTAAATTGTTCAAATATCCGATTAGAACCCGCTCGCAAGTTCGAAATACGGAATAATTCCAACTTGAAAATATCGGATACCGATCCGATGACGACCCGATCGAATCCAAACCTATTTCAAATCCGAAACACGCTAACTTATGATTTTCCAGCACTTAGACTCTAAATCGGTGAATCGGATCGTAAATTGCTCAAATATCCAATTAGAACCCACTCGCAAGTCCGAAATACGGAATAATTCCAAGTTCGAATTATCGGATGCCGATCCGATAACGATCGGATCGAATCCAAACCTATTTCATATCTGAAACACGCTAACTTATGATTTTCCAAATCTTAGACTTTAAATCTGTGAATCGGATCGTAAATTGGTCAAATATCCAATTAGAACCCGCTCGCAAGTCCGAAATACGGAATAATTCCAACTTGAAATTATCGGATGCCGATCCGATGACGATCCGATCGAATCCAAACCTATTTCATATCTGAAACACGCTAACTTATGATTTTCCAGCACTTAGACTCTAAATCGGTGAATCGGATCGTAAATTGGTCAAATATCCGATTAGAACCCGCTCGCAAGTTCGAAATACGGAATAATTCCAACTTAGAATTATCGGATGCCGATCCGAAGACGATCCGATCGAATCCAAACCTATTTCATATCCGAAACATGCTAACTTATGATTTTTCAACACTTAGACTCTAAATCGGTGAATCGGAGCGTAAATTGCTCAAATATCCAATTAGAACCCGCTCGTAAGTCCGAAATACGGAATAATTCCAAGTTTGAATTATCGAATGCCGATCCGATAACGATCCTATCGAATCCAAACCTATTTCATATCGGAAACACGCTAACTTATGATTTTCCAACACTTAGACTCTAAATCGATGAATCGGAGCGTAAATTGCTCAAATATCCAATTAGAACCCGCTCGCAAGTCTGAAATACAGAATAATTCCAAGTTCGAATTATCGGATGCCGATCCGATGACGATCCGATCGAATCCAAACCTATTTCATATCCGAAACACGCTAACTTATGATTTTCCAACACTTAGACTTTAAATCGGTGAATCGGATCGTAAATTGGTCAAATATCCAGTTAGAACCCGCTCGCAAATCCGAAATACAGAATAATTCCAACTTGGAATTATCGGATGCCGATCCGATGACGATCCGATCGAATCCAAACCTATTTCATATCTGAAACACGCTAACTTATGATTTTCTAGCACTTAGACTCTAAATCGGTGAATCGGATCGTAAATTGTTCAATTATCCGATTAGAACCCGTTCGCAAGTCCGAAATACGGAATAATTCCAACTTGGAATTATCGGATGCCGATCCGATGACGATCCGATCGAATCCAAACCTATTTCAAATCTGAAACACGCTAACTTATGATTTTCCAGCAGTTAGACTCTAAATCGGTGAATCGGATCGTAAATTGCTCAAATATCCAATTAGAACCCGCTCGCAAGTCCGAAATACGAAATAATTCCAAGTTCGAATTATCGGATGCCGATCCGATGACGATCGGATCGAATCCAAACCTATTTCATATCCGAAACACGCTAACTTATGATTTTCCAACACTTAGACTTTTAATCGGTGAATCGGATTGTAAATTGGTCAAATATCCAATTAGAACCCGCTCGCAAGTCCGAAATACGGAATAATTCCAACTTGGAATTATCGGATGCCGATCCGATGACGATCCAATCGAATCCAAACCTATTTCATATCTGAAACACGCTAACTTATGATTTTCCAGCACTTAGACTCTAAATCGGTGAATCGGATCGTAAATTGGTCAAATATCCGATTAGAACCCGCTCGCAAGTCCGAAATACGGAATAATTCCAACTTGGAATTATCGGATGCCGATCCGATGACGATCCGATCGAATCCAAACCTATTTCATATCCGAAACACGCTAACTTATGATTTTTCAACACTTCGACTCTAAATCGGTGAATCGGAGCGTAAATTGGTCAAATATCCAATTAGAACTCGCTCGCAAGTCCGAAATACGGAATAATTCCAACTTGGAATTATCTGATGCCGATCAGATGACGATCCGATCGAATCCAAACCTATTTCAAATCCGAAACACGCTAACTTATGATTTTCCAACACTTAGACTCTAAATCGGTGAATCGGAGCGTAAATTGGTCAAATATATATCCAATTAGAACCCGCTCGCAAGTTCGAAATACGAAATAATTCTAACTTCGAATTATCGGATGCCGATCCGATGACGATCCGATCGAATCCAAACCTATTTCAAATCAGAAACACGCTAACTTATGATTTTCCAACACTTAGACTCTAAATCGGTGAATCGGATCGTAAATTGCTCAAATATCCAATTAGAACCCACTCGCAAGTCCGAAATACGGAATAATTCCACGTTCGAATTATCGGATGCCGATCCGATGATGATCCGATCGAATCAAAATCTATTTCAAATCCGAAACACGCTAACTTATGATTTTCCAGCACTTAGACTCTAAATTGGTGAATCGGATCATAAATTGCTCAAATATCCAATTAGAACCCGCTCGCAAGTCCGAAATACGGAATAATTCCAAGTTCGAATTATCGGATGCCGATCCGATAACGATCGGATCGAATCTAAACCTATTTCATATCGGAAACACGCTAACTTATGATTTTCCAACACTTAGACTCTAAATCGGTGAATCGGAGCGTAAATTGCTCAAATATCCAATTAGAACCTGCTCGCAAGTCCGAAATACGGAATAATTCCAAGTTTGAATTATCGGATGCCGATCCGATGACGATCGGATCGAATCCAAACCTATTTCATATCCGAAACACGCTAACTTATGATTTTCCAACACTTAGACTTTAAATCGGTGAATCGGATCGTAAATTGGTCAAATATCCAATTAGAACCCGCTCGCAAGTCCGAAATATGGAATAATTCCAAGTTCGAATTATCGGATGCCGATCCGATGACGATCGGATCGAATCCAAACCTATTTCATATCCGAAACACGCTAACTTATGATTTTCCAACACTTAGACTCTATATCGGTGAATCGGAGCGTAAATTAGTCAAATATATATCCAATTAGAACTCGCTCGCAAGTCCGAAATACGGAATAATTCCAAATTCGAATTATCGGATGCCGATCCGATGACGATCGGATCGAATCCAAACCTATTTCATATCCGAAACACGCTAACTTATGATTTTCCAACACTTAGACTCTAAATCGGTGAATCGGAGCGTAAATTGGTCAAATATCCAATTAGAACCCGCTCGCAAGTCTGAAATACGGAATAATTCCAACTTCGAATTATCGGATGCCAATCCGATGATGATCGGATCGAATCCAAACCTATTTCATATCCGAAACACGCTAACTTATGATTTTCCAACACTTAGACTCTAAATCGGTGAATCGGATCGTAAATTGGTCAAATATCCAATTAGAACTCGCTCGCAAGTCCAAAATACGGAATAATTCCAAGTTCGAATTATCGGATGCCGATCCGATGACTATCGGATCGAATCCAAACCTATTTCAAATCCGAAACACGCTAACTTATGATTTTCCAACACTTAGACTCTAAATCGGTGAATCGGAGCGTAAATTGATCAAATATCCAATTAGAACTCGCTCACAAGTCCGAAATACGGAATAATTCCAACTTCGAATTATCGGATGCCGATCCGATCGAATCCAAACCTATTTCAAAACCTAAACACGCTAACTTATGATTTTTTAACGCTTAGACTCAGTTATAGATATAAACCATTTTTTTAACAAATACATGTTAATTGCAGGAGCAGGGCGGCGTCAGGGGATCGATGAGAGCACCAGCGTTGGTGGTGGGCGGGGGTGGTTGAGATAGGGCATCTCTCAGTTTTGGATTGTGTAAATATTATTTTGTAATATGTGGTTATTATTTGATAATTTGCTGTAATTTTTTTATCAATTTAGGTAATATTTTAAAATTTGCGGTAATATTTTATAAATTGTGGTAATATTTGATAAATTGTGGTAATATATTGTGGTATTGTTGTAAATCACAGGAATTAAATAACATTATTTAGGTAAATTTATTAAAAAAAAACATACTTATTACCGACGGAAATTAATTATTCCGTCGGTACTAAAGTTTTTATTTTTTTTTAAATTATAAATAAGCTGCCGACGGAATATAATATCCGTCGGTAATATATATATTATTGCCGACTGGACATATATAGTCGTCGGTAATATATATATTATTACCGACTAGAAATATATATCCGTCGGTAATATATAAAGTATTACCGACAGGTTATATTATAACCGTCGGTAAAAGTCTTATATATTATCGACGGACTATTATGTATTGTCGGGAATAATATATTATATTAATTTTTAATTGTTTAAATCTTACCGACGGCTTTAATATTATCGTCGGTATTAATTATTATTACCGACGGTAATTTTTGGTCCGTCGTATTGTTTTGCCCGACACCTTTTTTTCCGACAGCTGGCGACGGAAATATCTTCCGTCGCTATAAAATATTACCGACGGAATGCTAATATTACCGACGGATATTGTCCGTCGGTAATACCTGTTTTTTTTGTAGTGAGCTAGAGAGCAGACGAGGCTACTTTGCTCACCGTTAGAGGCTTGAGCCTCGTGCTCCCTTCAGAGGGACTTCTGTCAGCATGTGGGGCACTGGCATGCCACACATGCTGAGAGGATAGCCCGATTAAGGGTCGAGCGTGATCATTTCCCTGTCGATGAAATGGTATCTCTATATTCTCTTTCAAAATAAAAATCTGTTCGTAAAAAGTAAGTTTTAAAATATTCCTTGAGAGAGTAGAAGCCCTGTGAGAAACCCTAATTGGAGTAGACAGTTGGCCAAACCCTAAAATTCTTGGTTTTTTTCTCATTTCACACCCCAGGGATCAGTTCCAGATTTCTGGGGCATGACAGCTGGTATTAGAACCTTTGGATATGTTTTTAGGGTTAGTCTCTAGTTGGGTCTAGAGTCTTAATAGGTGGTTAGTGTTAGACTGATCTGTTCTCTTTTCAAATGGCGGGTACTAGAAGTGGTAATGGTAGTAACAACGGAGCAGGATCGTCCGCTGGGCCAGACAGTGCGGCGATGATGATGGAGATGCTCTAGGGAATGACCGCCATGGTCCAGCAGCAGCAGGCTGCTGTTGCCCAGCAGCAGACAGCTGCTCAGCAACAAGCCAAGCTAGCTCAGGCTACCCTTGCCCAGGCCCAGGCTCGACAGTAGGCCGAGGGCGAGCGCAGGGAAAATTACTGAAAGACTTTAAGGCAATGGGACCACCGAGCTTCAGGGGTGAGCCAGACCCCTTTGAGGTCGATCGACGGTTTCAGCAGACAGAGAAGATACTGAACGCGTTGGGCATCACCGGCGACAAAAGAGTCACCTTCGCCTCGTACCAGTTCGAGACTAAGGCAGCCTTCTGGTGGCAGACCGTTCAGCACACCCGAGCAGCAGATAGAGGAGCGATCACATGGGGTAGTGGCCCGCAGCACTCAGCGCCTGCTGATAGGCTTTGAGGGCAGTGGGCACCACAGTTGTATGGTACGCAGGATGTGATGAAAATTTTCCGCCCACTTCTGACCCTCGCACCGGTTACTGACGATATAAGAACAGCTCATTTTGGCCGACGATTTAAGCTTACAAAATACCAAACGGTCTCGTGCTCCGTTGGCAATGATCTAAGCAAGCTCAACCCGAATCAACACGAAAGGAGAGTTCAGTGGGGTTAGATGAGATCGCTTGGAAGTCATCTCTGCTTCATAAAGAAAAAATTAGTGTAACTTCAGTTCTTAAGCTATCCTCTCTCTCTCTCTCTCTCTCTCTCTCTCTCTCTCTCTCTCTCTCACACACACACACACACATCACTACCATAATTACAAAAAGTGGGACAACACATTAATTTAAAAAGTACTAACACCACCCACAAGGCATCATCTCCTACTCACTATCTTGATTATGATTTAAAATTTTTTTATTATGATTTAAATGTTCGGCTAATTATCGGGAAAAAATTAATATAAATTATTGTAGTCCCAAATTATTACAGTCCCAAATGTGAGTTAACGTAAATTATTATAGTCGCAAATTAAAAAAATTAAGACAGGCCCTCATCCATTCTCTAAAAGGCTCAAAAACTTAAAAGACCGAGGGTAGCAGCTACGGCAGCGAACTGTCCCACCTACACTACAATCGTTGTCCATAGCCTATCAGCACGCTCAACGTGATAGGGACCGCTACCCTCATATGCTGGTGCCTGCTATCCCATGTCTCTTGAATCGCAATGGCTCTGTGGTTGTAGCATACATAGGATGTTCTGAAAATTTTCCCCTAAGGATTGAGGTTTATGCTTACGTGGCATTGTTGATTTGAGGTGAGCAAATCAGCGACTGATACGTAGGATTCGAGACGGGGGACCGCTACTCCCGACAGAGATGGATGGTGCGAGAACGATTGCGGTTTTCGCTTAGGTGTCATTGCCGATCCGCGAGGGCGGCTGCTCCGTGTTCCGTGCGGTTCAGCTGATCCGCTGCCTTTCGCCTCCATGTTGCTCTCAATGTTAGCTATGCAATGGGAGTACAGAACAATGGCTTAGAGACATAGGTAGTCGGTGCATTTTGTTCTCAGAGCACAAACCGCCATGGAATTAATACGTGTCCATCTCTGTCTCCGTCTCTGTCTCTGTCTCTGTCTCTGTCGCAATCACAAGTTACGAAGCTTCTAAGCGCCTTCCTAACTTCCCTACCGTACACATTTTGTAAGGAGAGGGACAAAGAGTAAAAACAAGAATTTTTGGGCCCACAAAAGGATGCGACCCATAAGATTATGTACTCTTTGTACAGTTATCCTAATTATGTAAGCTTGTTATAATAAGAGAAGTTAGATCGTCTTCTGCTGTGCCGGCATGTGATCCCTTTGTGACCTTCCCTTTGCATGTAAAAAAAAAAAAGTTATTTTGACTTTGCTCCCAAACTTTGCCTTGAATTAGACTTTACCCCCCATATTTTCATTAATTAGACTTTACCTTCCAAAACAAATTGTTCCGTCAGCTCACCATCTAAGAGAAAGGGTGAGCTGACGGAAAAGAAATAAAGTTTTGGGGGGTGAGCTGACGGAACAGTTAGTTTTGGAGGGTAAAGTCTAATTAATGAAAATATGGGGGGGGGTAAAGCCTAATTCAAGGCAAAATTTGGGAGGCAAAGTCAAAATAACCCAAAAAAAAACGATAAATTAGATATAAGTCCTTAACCCGCTATTTTGCAATATTAGCCGCAGGACATCATAATTTGCTATATTAGCTAAGGTCCCTGCAAGTATACATTCGTCTCCAGGAAGAGTATATATTCGTCTTCAGAAACAGTATACATTCGTTTCAGAAAGAGTATATATTCGTCTTCAAAAAGAGTATATATTTGCCGGGAGAGACTTGAGCTATATTTTGAAATTAACGTGTCCTGCAACTAAAAGTCATCTCTCAAGAAGGACTTATGTCAAATCCCCCCCCCGCCCCCCGGGAAAAAAAAGAAGTTAGGTTGGATCTAGTTTCAAGGTCTTCCGTGTCTCTAACGAGTCATTTGGGCTTTTCAACAAATATACGAGCCACTCGGTTGCTTATATCAGGCCGTTGGTCGGGGTTTCTTTTGGGGTGTTGGGTGCCTTTAGACATATTTTATACCCCCTCATCCACTGAGGGAGATTTCTCAGAAAAACCAAAAACGGTCATTGTGGGCACAAAAATTACCCACGGGTCGAACCCGACCCACACACATGAAATTGGCCGGCACACAACGGCCCGCATGCAAACATGGCCCTCACACAACGGCCCGCATGCAAACTCGGCCCGCACACAACGGCCCACATGGAAACACGGCCCGCATGCAAACCTGGCCCGCACACAATGGCCCACCTGCGAACTTGGCCTACACACAACGGCCTGCATGCGAAACCCGACCCGCACACAACGGCCCACATGCGAACTCAGTTCGCGTACAATGGCCCGTACATAAAAATGGCCTGACTCAAAGCGAACGGGTCCCACTGAACCTGATACCCGAACCCAAAAAGGGGGCCCAACGGCCCCCCTCTTCTTAAAAACCATGCCCCCCCCATGAGGAGGTGTGGCCGGTCATGAAGGGAAGAAAAGAAAAGAAAAAAAAATCCTAACAGCCTCGATGCGAGGGGAGGTGGCGTGGATGTCTATACAACCGTAGATCCACGACGATCCCTCGATCCGATGGACAAGAAGACGTCGTGTCGCCATGCAATCCGAAAGTGCAAAGATGACAACTCAATCTTCAAAGATCAAGTCACGTCATGCCCATAACCATCCCCACAAAATAGGGAAACAAATCAAGGTTGGTTCCCCCAAATAAGGTAACCACATCTTGATGGTTATGGGGGGAGATATTGGATGAAACAAAAAGATTTCAGCCATATCTCTCCCAACCTCCCCCCTTCGCCTATAAATAGAAGGGGTGGGGGAAGGCATCAAGGGTCCGAAAGCTGAAGAGGAAAAGGCTCTGCAAAAAGGAGCTCCAACACTTGAAGACCGAAGGCTTCACGAGGCACGGCAAGCGCGTCCTACGGGAACACTTAGCCCATCAAGTCCTCATCAACGTAAAGACCTTGCACTCGAAGATCAACCTTCGACTCCTCGCACGAAGAAGAAAGCCCGGAGAAGAAGACCCGGAGTCGTCGTCACCCTGACTTCTCCAACGATCTTCATCAACTCCGAAGACACCATAAGCAAAGGCCGGAGAAGAAGATCGAAGCCGACAATACCCGTCATATTTAACAAAGACGTCGACTCCTCGCACGAAGAAGAAAGCTTGGAGAAGAAGGCCTGAAGCCGGTGCTACCCCTGCTGTCTTCATCAACAAAAGTCGACGCTACAACCGTCGCACGGAGATCGGTGCTACCCCTACCGTCTTTATCAATAAAAACTGATGCTACAACCGTCGCACGGAGATCGGTGCTACCCCTATCGTCTTCATCAATAAAAACCGATGCTACAATCGTCGCACGAAGATCGATGCTACCCCCGCCGTCTCCAAAGAAACCTTCAACTCCGATCACGCCAAAGAAGCTCGGAGAAGAAGAGAAGCCAAGCCGACGCCACAACCGTCGAGGAAGTCGGAAGAATAAAGAAGCCTTGAAGAAGTAGCCATCGCCGTTCAAGAAGAAGATCGAGTCAAAGCTAAAGTCAAAGCCAACGCAATAAGCCAAAGCAAAAGCACCGGTAAAGCCCGTGCCAAAGAAACGCACGTGCCAAAGCCACACAACTACGACGATCACGAGCAAAGCACCGCACGTTCTAGCCGATACGATGCAAAGTCCGGAAGAACTAAAGCATCGCAAGCCTCTACCCGCCCACATTCAAGCGCAAGCGCCAAAGCAAAGCAAAAGCCAGAGCCACGCCAAAACAACGCCAAAGCCAAAAGCCAAAGCCGACGCCAAAAGCACGATCGACGCCGCGAACCGACGATCAAGGACGCCGAGGTCTAGCAAGGATCGAGGAAGACACGAAGATCGAGGAACGAAGCCCAAAACCTTCCTAGCCGAGAAAACACGAAGCATGGATGGGACAAAAGCAACGGCCGATACTCCTTAGCCTCTTAAGAAACCCTCACCCTGTAAAGACCTCTGTCTTGGGCAACCCCTTCAGAGCTCTCGCACGAATACCATGTGGAGACACGGATCAAAGGGACCCTCCAGAGGATCTCTCCCACAATCTCCTGATCAAATATTCGCCGTACCCGGCTCACCACCCCCGAGTCCCCGGGTCCCGGCCTTTGTAATTTTTGTGTGTTTGCAATAAAGACGACCCGAATCTTTTTCTGCATATACAGATTTCTGGCACGCCCGGTGGGACCTTTCTCTCCTTTTATTCGTACGTTTGAAGGAGTTGCTTCAAGTTCGCCATGGCCGAGACGAATGATGATACGTTTGCTCCAACAAGCCTTTCACCTATCGCCGAGTCTCCACTACTCCAACATGGCGATCCAGAAAACCCGAAGGATGGCGTTCCCCCGATAGTATGCGTCTACACTCGGCGTACTCGAACCCTTACGGACGTCTTCATGCCAGAAACCGCTGCTGAAGACGCTCGTCAAAGCGCCGAGGAGGCCTTGGTGCATGAAGAAATGAGCCTCGATCCTGGAGCCTTTGTCCAAAAATTTAGGAAGGACCATCCCTAACCACGAGCCCGTTCGGGTTCTCCAGCGAACTTTGTACCTCCTTTGCATGGGGCAAACGTCCGTCATCAAGCAGAAACAAGTCGGCGTAACTACATCTCCGACAATGACGACAACGATGCAAGTATGCAACACCAAGACGTCCTGCGTCATCATCATCCTTCTGCTCTCCAGCTCCAAGTCATGCAAATGGGTGAGCATATGGCGCAAATCACCCGGCTAATGGAGAAAAAGGACTGTCACATCAACACCTTACTTGAAAGGCTAAGTATGAGGGATGCTACGACATTCAGCCAATCTCCTGCTTCTCCAGTAACTGCTCCAGCCCCGTCTCCAACTCCCGCTCCTACAGAGATTGTTCCAACGATTCTAGCGACTACTCCCGCACTCTTCTCGGCTCCCGTGCCAGTCCCGATGGCCGCGCAACCTTCGATGGCAGCAACGATGAATGCCCAGCAAATACAAGCGTTGGTGGCCGACATGATGCGTTTCCACGGCGGTAGTCTTCCTCCAATCACAGCGGCATACTCAAAGCCTTACACCATAAGGATACAACAGCTGCGCTTTTCCACCGGGTTCCAGCCGCCAAAATTCCAGCACTTTGACGGGAAGGGCAATCCAAGGCAACACATTACCCAATTTATCGAAACTTGCAACAACGTCGGCACATATAGCGACGAAATGGTGAAACAGTTCGTTCGCACCCTCAAAGGTAATGCTTTTGACTGGTACATTGATCTTCCTCCAGGGTTCATCGACAGCTGGGATCAGATGGAGAGGGAGTTCATCAACCGCTTCTACAGTACTCGGCGCATCATCAGTATGATCGAGCTTACCGCCGTCAAGCAAAGGAAGGATGAATCAGTGATCGACTACATCGATCGATGGAGAAACCTCACGCTAAATTCACGAGACCGCTTGTCTGAAGACTCGGCCATCGAGATATGTAACCAAGGCATGCACTGGGGCTTGCTCTACATCCTCAAGGGGATCAAGCGTCGGTCCTTCGAAGAACTTGCAACTCGAGCTCACGATATGGAGCTCAGCTTGGCAAATCGTGGGGACTCAAAGAGTAAAGACTTCCTGAAGGTGGAAAAGAAAGACAAGCCACCTGCGCCCAAACCAACGCAAGTCAACGTTGCCGATATCACTTCACCATCCAAGTCACTCAAGATCAGTGGCAAGCCGGATCAGGAAAAAGGAGCCGCCATACCTCCGCCTCTACCTCAAAGGCAGTCGAGGATTACTCTAGAAGAACTCGAAGCTAAGGAGTATCCCTTCCCAGACTCGGAAGTCTCCTCTATGTTCGATCAACTGCTACAGGAGAAGATGATCGAACTTCCTCCTTTAAAGAGGCCCGAGCAGATGCATCGTGTCAACGATCCACTCTTCTGCAAATACCATCGAGTGGTTAGTCATCCTATCGAGAAATGCTTCATCTTCAAAGAAAGAATTATGACACTAGCAAAGCAAGGGAAGATTGAAATCGACACCGGTGACATCACAATAGTAAACATGACGTCCATCACCTTCGGTTCCTTTCGGCCGGTGCTTATTATTGCACAACAGAAAAAGCCCAAGTTGTGCATCAATCGTCAAAGGCCAATTGCGAAGTTAGCTTCACAACTGAAATTTTCGAAGCGACGACGCCGTGCTCCTACGCTTATTGAGGAAGAAAAGTCATTACCCCGGGGCCAACCGTCGCTCACATTGGCAGCTCTCCCGAGAAAAGCCATGTCTCAACGAAATCTCCAAGCAAGGTACGAGCAAGGAGACCCAGAGGTCGGTCTGTTAGGCCAGCCCTCAGAAAAATTCGACTACTATGTTCTCTACTCCAAGCCTTCGTCCATCTCAATAGAAATGATCAAACCTACTGGCTGGGGATCAGAAGACGAGCCAGCAGAATCTCCAGAAGAGCAAGTCTTCCCAACCCATAAAGAACCTGTAGCTGCCCCTCCAAACCTTCACCTTGGTGAGGGAGAATCCACTGATGAAGACGCATGGATCATGCTACCTTGCAGACGAAGGCCATGGACAGCAAGAAGTCGCAAGCTAGATCGATTGGCAAGAAAGCTCCCTGAACGAAGAACCTACAAGAAGAAAAGTAAAACTCCAGGAAGAAAGGCATTCAAAGTGCCGCCAGCAGATTCAGACGATCTCCTCCGGCAAAATTCTCCAAAACCGGCAACGCTATAAGAATTCTTTCCCGATCACTTCCTCCTAGCTGATCAGCACCACAAAATCTCCTATTGCATGGTTGAGATTCACATGACGCCAGAAGAAGGAGGCAAGATCGAGTCTTCTAAAGAAAGCGACACCGATAACGAGGAGGATGACTTCAACAAAGATGGCACTGTTACCCACGATGAGGCAATCTTACACTTGCCACTTATAGAAGCATTGCACCTCCCGAAGAAGGCTCGCCTAGCAATGGACGAGGCTTTGGCAGATCCAGATAGCTACAAAAGAAAGAAGAAAGATGCCAAGAAAGATAAAACTATTGTCTCCTGCGACGCAGCGATAACTTTCTCGGACGAAGATCTGCAACTCGGAGCACGACTGCACAACCGACCTGTCTATGTCTCGGGGTACATCAAAGAGAAGCCGGTAAACCGAATCCTGCTGGATTGTGGCTCCGCCGTCAACATCATGCCCATCCAAACAATGCGGCAGCTCAGCATCACCACCGACCAGCTCTCACAAAACCAACTAGTCATTCAAGGGTTCAACCAAGGCGAACAGTCCACCGTAGGAATCATTTGTCTAAAACTCTCCATCAGCCAGCTTGACACGACAGTTCTCTTCCACGTCATCGACTGTCAGACATCATATCGTCTCTTGCTAGGAAGACCGTGGCTACATGAAAACGATGTTGTAGTGTCCACTGGCACCAATGCCTTAAGTACTATGAGGAAGGTCTGGAGAAGTGCATTATTGCAGATGACAAGCCATTCAATGAGGCCGAAGCACACCTCGCCGATGCCAAATTTTACCAAGCAAAGGATCTTGTTGCAGAAGTCCTTCCAACTAAAGCTCCTCGAACCCAGAAAGCTAAAAGGATGGAGCGGGATGAAACTCCTCCAACTCCAAATCCAGTGCAACCATCCAAAGCAATACACGAAGTGAGGGAAGTGCTAGTGTTAAAATGAAGGATGCGCATCAGCTCCAAGCCAAGATCCATGCAATATACTCCGTTGTCCGTCCAAGCTACGCCAGTCCTGCGCCTCATACGTCAGTGGCTTCGCAAACATGAACGATCATCTTTTGCCTCGACAAAAGAGACGGCCCCGCCGCTATCGGAGGCTAATGTCATCACTCTACAGGAGATGACACTGCCACTACCCAGTCTGATGCAACCTTCAAGTCCGCCAGAACCTGTTGGTTCCTTCAAATCCAGTCAACTCATATTCAAACCAAAAGAAAGTTGGGGGCAAAATACCGCCAAACTGCTATTCAAAGTCGGCTACAACGAGGACAGTGCCGCACATATGAGTACGCTCTCGCCAGTTGCAATACCACACGGGATGACCAAGACTCAAGCCCGCCTCCTCCAAAGTGGCGAGCAGATTCCACCAAATCGGCAAGGCATAGGCTCCTGTCAAACCCCGATGATCGTCAAGATCACAGCAGAGAAGGCCTTCACCTCTAACTACATTGAGGTGAAAATGGTAGATGAAGCAAGAGAGGGATCACTAGCCTCCGACGCACGCTCCACCTACGTCGCTCATCCCAATACCAAGTCCGCCAAAAGAAGACGATATCGAGCTCGACGTTGGGCCATACTCCAGAAGCAGAAGAAGAGCATTAAAAACCAGTCGAGTACAAAGCCTATAGCAGTATTCGAAAGACTCGGGCCAATCGGACAAGTAAAGCAAAAGTCAGTATTCGACCGTTTGGAAAAGTCATCTACTGAGATAAGAAGTAACGTTCCCACCCTCCTACCCAAATCATCTCGATTCATACACTTCAATAATGGCGACTTTAACGATATCATTCTTTGATCTGTTAACCATATCACAATTCTCGAAACTTCAATCGGTGATACTTCTACTTCGGACAACGAGTTGCCAGATGCCCCACCCGTCCTCGAAGAAGGGGGGCAATCTACCATCGACGACTTGAAGGAAATCAACTTGGGCACACAGGAGGATCCTCGGCCTACATACGTAAGTGCACTTCTGACTCCCGAAGAGGAAGCCACATATATCAAGTTACTCCAAGAATACAGAGACATCTTTGCATGGTCCTACAAGGAAATACCGGGGCTTGATCCCAAGATTGCAGTACACCAGCTCGCTGTCAAACATGGAGCTATCGCCATCAAGCAAGGACAAAGACGCTACCGGCCAGAGCTGATACCTCAGATAGAAGGCGAAATCAATAAGCTCATTGAAGCCGACTTTATCCGAGAAGTCAAATATTTGACATGGATCTCCAGCGTAGTCCCAGTCAAAAAGAAGAACGGTCAAATTAGAGTATGCGTGGACTTTAAGGATTTAAATAATGCATGTCCTGTGACGACCAAGATCCAATAGGCCAATAGCCAAGAGCCAAGACTCCTGAGGCGGGAATGCCAAGATGGATGAGGTGAGGTGAGGTGTACAATGCCATGAGTTAGCCCCACATCGCCTAGAGAGAAGGAGATCATGAGCTAATTATATAATTTCCCCTCCCAAACATAGAAGACGCGTTTTAAAACCGTGCGCCGCTACGGAATTCGTAAGAACTCCGTAGTTAAGCGTGCTCGGGCGAGAGTAGTACCAGGATGGGTGACCTTCCTGGGAAGTTCTCGTGCGGGCACGGGCAAAGCGGACAATATCTAGTATGTTTGGGGCGGATGTTACAAAATGGTATCAGAGCCGGTTCTCCTCGGGATGGGGGGGTCTAACCCTACACGAGGACGTGTAGCCCTAAGGGGGGTGGATTGTGACGACCAAGATCCAATAGGCCAATAGCCAAGAGCCAAGACTCCTGAGGCGGGAATGCCAAGATGGATGAGGTGAGGTGAGGTGAGGTGTACAATGCCATGAGTTAGCCCCACATCGTCTGGAGAGAAGGAGATCCTGAGCTAATTATATAATTTCCCCTCCCAAACATAGAAGACGCGTTTTAAAACCGTGCGCCGCTACGGAATTCGTAAGAACTCCGTAGTTAAGCGTGCTCGGGCGAGAGTAGTACCAGGATGGGTGACCTCCCTGGGAAGTTCTCGTGCGGGCACGGGCAAAGCGGACAATATCTAGTATGTTTGGGGAGGATGTTACATGTCCCAAGGATGACTTCCCATTGCCAATCACGTAATTGATGGTAGATGCGACAACAGGCCATGAAGCACTAACCTTCATGGATGGATCCTCAAGCTACAACCAGATTCGGATGGCATCCAAAGATAAGGAGCTCACGGCTTTCCGCACGCCAAAAGGGATCTACTGCTACAAAGTTATGCCCTTCGGCTTGAAAAATGCAAGAGCCACCTACCAACGAGCCATGCAAAGGATCTTCGACGATATTCTTCATCAAAATATAGAGTGCTACGTTGACGACCTCATGGTAAAATCAAGGCAAAAGACAGCGCATCTTCAAGATCTCGAGCTGATCTTCAAACGGCTTCGAAGGTACCAACTCCGCATGAACCCACTCAAATGTGCGTTTGGAGTCTCCTCGGGCAAATTTCTCGACTTTGTCGTACGACATCGAGGCATCGAGATAGATCAATCCAAAATAGATGCTATTCTCAACATGCCCATCCCAAAAACAGTGCGAGACCTCAGAGGTCTCCAAGGCCATCTGGCATATATTAGGAGATTTATCACCAACTTAGCTGGAAAATGTCGACCCTTCGGTCGCCTCATGAAGAAAGGAGCACCATTCAAGTGGGATGAAGCTTGTCAGGAAGCCCTCCAAAACATCAGAGATTACTTACTCAAGCCTCCAGTTCTGACAGCACCAATTCAAGGAAAGCCATTGGTCCTCTACATCAGTACCCAGGAGCAGTCCTTGGGGGCACTCCTAGCTCAAGACAACAAGCTAGGCAAAGAAACAGCATGTTACTATTTGAGTCGCACTCTCATTGGTGCAGAGCTAAACTACTCCCCGATTGAGAAAGTCTGTCTAGCGCTCATCTTCGCTATAAAGAAGCTGCAACACTACATGTTAGCTCACACCATAAGGCTCATCTCAAAAGTCGACACACTCAAATACATCATATCGAGACTAGTGCTCTCCGGACGTTTGGCCAAGTGGGCTTTACTCCTTCTCGAGTTCGACATCACCTTCGTCCCTCAGAAAGCGGTCAAAGGTCAAGCTCTTGCAGACTTCTTGGCAGAATACCCACTCCCAGCAGAATGGGAACTATCAAAAGACCTCCCAGACGAAGAAGTATTCTACATTGATATCGCCCCCTCTTGGAAGATGTTCTTTGATGGCGCGGCAAGGCAAGACGTGGCAGGAGCAGGCGTTATCTTTGTCACGCCAAACGATGGGATACTCCCTTTCTCATTTCTACTATTAGAACGATACTCCAACAACAAGGCAGAATATCAAACCCTGATTATCGGCCTCGAACTCGCCAATGATATGAAACTTCAAGGGCTCAAAATTTTTGGCGATTCTCAACTTGTCATCCAGCAAATATTGGGAGCATACGAAGTTAACAAAGAAGACCTCGTGCCGCTACATCTACGAGCTCTGAAACTCCTTGATGCACTCAAGACTGCTTCAATCCAGCACGTCCCCAGAAACCTCAACCAGCAGGCTGATGCGCTCGCAAATTTAGCAGCTACGCTTCCATTCCCAGAAAAAAGCCAACTCATCATCCCTATCTGCAAGAGGATGGTAATCACCAAGGAGGACCTCCCTGTGGGGATCCTAGACCAAGTCAATGCAGTGCACATCCTCGTGATCGATGAGCTAGACTGGAGACAACCATTCACAGACTTTCTTGTCCATGGGAAGCTCCCTTAAGATCCGAAGCGCAAGGTCAACATTCGCCGGCGATCTCTGAAGTTCTTCCACTTCAACAACGAGTTGTACCGTCGAAGCTACGATGGTACGCTCCTGAGGTGTCTTGCAAAAGAAGAAGCAGAAGCAGCACTGGAAGAAGTCCATGCTGGGATCTGTGGCTCACATCAGTCCGGTCCAAAGCTCCACTTTCGCATCAGAAGGATGGGTTATTACTGGCCCACTATGATCAAGGACTGCCTGGAGTTTGCAAAGAAATGTCATGCTTGCTAGTTGCACGGCGACTACATCCGTCAGCCCCCGGAACCTTTGCATCCGACGATCGCGTCATGGGCCTTCGATGGATAGGGATTCGACATTGTTGGTCCAATACCCAAGTCATCCAAGCAGCATCTTTATATCCTGGCGGCGACAGACTATTTCTCCAAGTGGGCTGAGGCAGTACCATTGCGAGAGGTCACCAGATGCTCTGTCATCAGCTTCATCCAGAACGATATCATCTTCCGGTACGGTATCCCTCGCTACATTGTCACGGATAACGGGAAACAGTTCAAGAATGCCGTTGTCAGCCAATTTCGTACCAAGTTCGACATCAAACAAAGATGCTCAACGGTGTACAACGCTCCAGCCAACGGCCTAGCGGAAGCCTTTAACAAAACTCTCTGCAAACTCCTGGAAAAAGTCATCTCGAAGTCAAAGAAGGATTGGCACGAAAGCATGGGCGAAGCGTTATGGGCATATCGCACTTTCTTTCGCACGCCAACACAAGCAACTCCGTACTCGCTAGTATATGAAGTAGAAGCTGTCCTCCCACTTGAGCTCCAGATCCCGTCACTCAGAATAGCCATCCAAGAAGGTCTCATCAGCAACGACAACGCCCAACTTCGCCTAGTAGAATTGGAAGCACTGGACGAGAAACGTCTCGAAGCCCAGCAACGCTTGGAATATTATCAAGTCAGGTTAACTCGAGCCTTCAACAAGAAGATTCACTCGCGATCCTTCCAAACAGGAGAACTGGTGTTGGCAGTCAAACGCCCCATCATTCTCTCGCATCGAGGAGGAAATAAGTTCGACATCAAGTGGGATGGACCACACGCTGTCAAAGAAATCTACTCTAACGGTGCATATCTTCTCACCACGCCAGAAGGGCTTACACTCGTCCCTATCAACGACAAGTACCTCAAAAGGTACTACGCCTAAAGCAAGGCCACACTCCTTGCGTAAAAAAAAAAAAGGGAAATAAATGAACTACGTGCGACTTGATCCCTCTCAATAGGGTACGTAGGCAGCCTGTAAAGGTTCAGTCCAAACAAAAAGAGACAACCAAACACCACCATTCCAGAAGACAAGTCCAGAAACCAGATGCATAATATTGAGTTATCATCAAGCGAAAGAAAAGCAAAACTACAAGTCTATCCAGCAAAAATAACAAGAAAGAAAAAGAAAGGCAACACTGCTAGTAAAGCGAATTGAAGTCCTTAAGGCATTGAAGCAGCTCGCCAACCGCAGCCTCCATGCACTGCAGCTCCGAAGACCGAGAAGTTGTCTGCTCCCGATGCGTCGCCAGCTCAATACGTTGCTTCACAAGATCTGCTCCAAAAGATTTCTCGATCATCTCAGCTTTCTCAAAGGATGCACGAGCAGCCTCTAGATTCTTCCGCGCCCGAACAAGACTCGTGGTAGCAAGTATATGCTGCTCTTCCAGTTGACGCTCCTTATCCTCGGCCTTTGCCAGCATCAAGGAAAGGTCATCCTCCATCGAAGCCCATTTCAAGCGATGAGCTTTACTGTCCACCAAGAAAGCACGCATGCGCTCCGCAAACAAGGAGCCATCTACTTGGAAAGCCGCCAGACTCTCGCAAAACTCGGGTCCCTCAAGGACCCACCAGCCATTCAATGCATCAAGACCCTCCTCCTTAAAAGGTACGAGCGTCGCCTGGATATACTTCCGACAGCTCTCTAAAAGAAGCTCAGAAAGAAGGCTCTGCGATCTACACTTTCGCTTATAAGCCTCTGAGTGTGTAGACAAGGCAGGCTCCTATCCTGAAGACCCAAGTGCGGGAACCGCCTCTTGAACCATCGTCGTAACAACAGTCAAGGGCGCCACCGGAGCTGACGAAGAAGCTACAGGTGAAACATCCGACGGAACAACTGCAGGAATAGTCTCTGCCAGGCTAGCAGGCCTAACTAGAGGGGTTTGCTCTCTCCCCACACTAGAGACCTCATTCTCCTCCCCAAAGTCCTATTGCTCCATGTCGATATCGTCCAGATTGATAGCGCTGCCGGCAAAATCCGCTCCATATGCTCCCAAAAGCTCCAAATTATCCCAGGGGACATCCAGCCCACCCCTCTCAACCGATATCATTCCGATAGGGGGGCACTCATGTCCAACCCCGGTGGGGGCAGACTCGCGGTCCAATCTAGCAGAGCCTGTCAAAAGGGGAGTCAAACAACTCATCCAGCAGAATAAAAAAATGCAAGCAAAGAAATCCATAAGCAACTAGAGACAGGGCGTACCTGCGGCATCCGACGAAGCTACCTCGGAAAGAGGGATCACTTCGTCGGCAAAAAGCCCTGGCTCTCCCTTTCAAACCTGCTCTACCTTGCGAATGCCATTCAAAGCTGCCGCACACAAGGAATCCAACTTCTTTCTCTTGGGAGAAACGCGTCCACTCTGAGGAGTCGGAGTCTCAGGAAGACTCTGAACCTTGGTAGACGGGGTCATCCCAACCTCTTGCACAGAAGGAGAAGCTCGGGAAGCACTTACTCGATGGCTGCTAGATCTCTCGGGTCGTCGCTCTTCGGACCAAAGACGACGATCCTCTGACCCTGCCAAAGGGTCAAAAGTAAAGTTGACTCGCTCGCTACTAGCAAGAATATCCAGTGGAAAGCTAGCAAGGAAGGAAAGCACTGACTCATTGACCCAGCAGCGATATTCAGGAGTTGCGGCATCTTTTTTGCCCGGCTTTATCCCCGGTAAGAAAATGCACTCAGTAAATCGGTCATAAAGTGCTCTCCAAAGGCGGTACGCTTCCTACGAAGTGTAACGTGACTGCATTCGCAAAGGAGTCCCCGACAACTCTTGGCAAAAACCCTGCTGACGAGCAAACCGGTAGGGAGAATACCGAGATACCTCCACTACGTCCCCACGGCGCCAGACAAGATACCAGGGCCTGCAACTTACCATACTCCAGTATAAACGCTCGAACATGTCCGGCCCATCGCACACCGTGGATCTCGCCGAAGGCGCAAGCGCATTCTCCGACACAAAATCAAAATCAGAGGAGCCCATACGTCTCAACCACTCTCGAGCACTTGGCTTTGGACGCTCCCAAGCATAATAGGCATTCATCACACCCCCTACACAAGGAAGAAAGGGCACTGATGTCAAAGGCCCGCGTGCCACAAAGATCCCCTTCGAAAAGTGGAGTCCAATCCAGCCGTAAAGATAATGCAGGGGGCAAAAGGAACTGGCTCGGTTTACTTCCCCCCTTGCGTTATCCCCGCTCGATAAACTCCAGTATGTTCCGCTAAGCCCTTGATACAACGAACAAAGTATCGCCGGCACCAGATTGAGAAGCTCTCCATTCACCATCCGAGCAGCCGCAAGAAAGTCCTAGGGCGAATCATATCCTCGTTCCAGGGCAGGGCAAAGCGACAAAGAAAAAGCACTAATCCTGCTGACCAATAGACAGCTCGCCAAGTATCGCTGCCTTCCTCCAGTCCCAGTACCTCCCAGGGATGCTGCGCCTCCGCCATAGAGCACCACTCTTTTCTCAGAGATTTAATCGGCCGCCGAAAAGTGCCAGGTGTCGGCTTTCTCGACGATGCATACCTCCACATCGGGTGACTCGAAGGGGGAGTATGACGATACTCTCCTCGGAACCAGAATTCCACCCAAGCCGAGTGGAGTACTCGGTCCGACTGCTCACGTGTCGCTATAATAGCATACGCCTTAAACAGCAAAAGAAAGAAGCCAGGAGACTCGTCTGGATCCGTCAAAATCTTCAAAGAAGGAACTTCCTCCTGATAATAGCTCCGAACCTCCGGGCATCCAGAGATAATGTGCACATCACGAAGGGTGATCTCGATCTCGCCCGCTCCAGTTAAAAAGGTGTTGGTATCAGGGCACCACTGCTCGCAAAGGGCCCGATATATACCGTCCGACCGACTGTACTCCCAACAAGCTGGCTCTATAAACTTCGCCAAGCACTCCATCCCTGGCTGTGTCTCCAAGGCGCCGGACAGCTCTCGCATCCAGTCTCGGAAGCCTCCCAAATGCATGACATCCCCACGCGGTTGAATCTCTACATCCCATCGCGTACGGCGGGAGCATATCTTTAAAGCCACAACAGGGACGGGGACCGAATCCTCACTGATGTGATGGAACGGTAGTCCCAAACTCGGTCGAACAATCTGCCACGAAGATCCCTCATCAGTGAAAATACGCTCACCAAGCCTCAACACACGATAAGAGCCATCCGCAAAGCCATCCTCGCAAATCCACTCGTGCATCAAAAGCTGAAGTGTTGATGGTCCAGCTTCCTGCCTCGGAGTACGGCAGTAGAAGACTTGCGCAAAAGGGAAACGAAGATGCGTACTCCCGTGGGAGACCGCATCGACGATCCATCCAGAAGACGGAAAACTCTCGTAATGCCGAGCCCTGAAGAAGGAAAGAAAAAAAAAAGAGCACAAGTCAAGCCCAGAAGAATCAAGTTAAGCGCAAAAAAAAAAAAAAGGAGGAGTTCTGCCGCCCCATTATGCAAAGAGGGAAACCAATAGGGGGCCACAGCAAAAGCCGCAGCCCCCGCCCCATTATGCAAAGAGGGAAACCGAGAGGGGGCCACGGCAAAAAAAAGCCGCAGCCCCCGTCCCATTATGCAAAGAGGGAAACCGAAAGGGGGCCATGGTGAAAAAAGCCGCAGCCCCCACCCCATTGTGCAATGAGAGAAACCGAGAGGGGGCCATAGCTAAAAAGCCGCAGCCCCCCATCCGGTTAAAACCCGCAGCCCTCGCCGCCTGCTGGCCTCCGCACGCCCGCGCCCCGCCTGTCGGACCCCGGCCCGCGCCCCGTCACCGGCCCATGCCCCACGCCTGCACCCCGGCCTGCACCCACTGCCGGCCCGCGCCCCGCCTGCCGACCCCGGTCTGCGCCCCGTCGCCGGCTCGTGCCCCGCGCCTGCACCTCGGCCCGCACTCGCTGCCGGCCTACACCCCGCCGTCGGCCCATGCCTCGCCTGCCGACCCCGGCCCGCGCCTCGCCGTCGGCCCGTGCCCCGCGCCTGCAACCCGGCCAGCGCTTGCCGCAGGCCCGCGCGCCGTCGTGCGTGCGACCGGCCCATGCCTCGCCTGCCACCGCGCGCGCGCGCCCGGACTGCACCCCTCCTGCCGCCGCACCTGCGCCCGGCCCACGCCCCGTCGTCGGCTCGCGCCCCGGCCACCGTGTTGCTGCTACTGTAGCACTTGAACCAGAACAAAAAAAAAGGAAAAACTAGAGAAGAAGAAGAAGAAGTGGAAGCAAGAAGACGCGCCTCGCCTGCGACACCCCATCCTCTCCAGCTCGACGGTCTCCTCACCTTCTCGAACTACATGGGGTGACCATCTTCATCCTTCGCGTCATCGTCGGGAAGCAAGAAACCCTAGATGAGGAAACCCTAGCAAGGGTCTTCGTCTCCAACCCGCCGGGAACTTTCAACGATGAGGGGAAACGAAAAACAAGGGTCCTTATAAAGACCCAATCCCATGCGAGTACACAGGTCAAGTCCAAGCGCTACGTGTTTTCCGCGGGCGCACTCAAACTTGAGGGGGCATTTGTGGGCATCGAAATTAGCCCACGGGTCGAACCCGACCCGCACACATGAAATTGGCCCGCACACAATGTAACATCCGCCCCAAACATACAAGATTTTGTCCGCTTTGCCCGTGCCCGCACGAGAACTTCCCAGGGAGGTCACCCATCCTAGGACTGCTCTCGCCCGAGCACGCTTAACTACGGAGTTCTTGCGAATTCTGTAGCGGCGCACGGTTTTAAAACGCGTCTTCTATGTTTGGGAGGGGAAATTATATAAGTAGCTCAGGATCTCCTTCTCTCCAGGCGATGTGGGGCTAACTCATGGCCTTGTACACCTCACCTCATCCATCTTGGCATTCTCGCCTCAGGAGTCTTGGCTCTTGGCTATTGGCCTATTGGATCTTGGTCGTCACACACAACGGCCCACATACAAACATGGCCCGCACACAACGGCCCGCATACAAACTCGGCCCGCACACAATGGCCCACATGTGAACACGACCCGCACATAACGGTCCGCATGCAAACTTGGCACGCACACAATGGCCCATCTGCGAACTTGGCCCACACACAACGGCCCGCATGCGAAACCCGGTCCGCACACAATGGCCCGCATGTGAACTCAATTCGCGTACAATGGCCCATACATAAAAAGGGCCTGACTCAAAGCGAACGGGTCCCACCGGACCCGATACCCGAACACAAAAAGGGGGCCCACCGACCCCTCTCTTCTTAAAAACCGTGCCCCCCCCATGGAGAGGTGTGGCCGGTCATGAAGGGAAGAAAAGAAAAAAAAAAGAAAAAGAAAAGAAAAGAAAAAAAAAACCCTAACCGCCTCGATGCGGGGGGAGGTGGCGTGGACGTCTACACAACCGTAGATCCACAATGATCCCTCGATCCGACGGACAAGATGACGTCGTGTCGCCATGCAATCCGAAAGTGCAAAGATGACAACTCAATCTTCAAAGATTAAATCACGTCATGCCTATAACCATCCCCACAAAATAGGGAAACAAATCAAGGTTGGTTCCCTTAAATAAGGTAACCACATTTTGATGGTTATGGGGAGAGATATTGGATGAAACAAAAAGATTTCAGCCATATCTCTCCCAACCTCCCCCCTTCGCCTATAAATAGAAGGGGTGGGGGAAGGCATCAAGGGTCCGAAAGCTGAAGAGGAAAAGGCTCTGCAAAAAGGAGCTCCAACGCTTGAAGACCGAAGGCTTCACGAGGCATGGCAAGTGCATCCTACGGGAACACTTAGCCCATCAAGTCCTCATCAATGTGAAGACCTTGCACTCGAAAATCAACCTCCGACTCCTTGCACGAAGAATAAAGCCCGGAGAAGAAGACCCAGAGTCGTCGTCACCCCGACTTCTCCAATGATCTTCATCAACTCCGAAGATGCCATAAGCAAAGGCTGGAGAAGAAAATCGAAGCCGACAACACCCGTCGTCTTCAACAAAGGCGTCGACTCCTCGCAAGAAGAAGAAAGCTTGGAGAAGAAGGCCTGAAGCCGGTGCTACCCTACCGTCTTCATTAACAAAAGCCGATGCTACAACCGTCGCATGGAGATTGGTGCTACCCCTGCTGTCTTTATCAACAAAAGCTGACGCTACAACCATCGCACGGAGATCGGTGCTACCCGCACTGTCTTCATCAACAAAAGCCGATGCTACAACCGTCGCACGAAGATCGGTGCTACCCCCCCCCTGTCTCCAAAAGAAACAATTAACTCCGATGCTCGGAGAAGAAGATAAGCCAAGCTGACGCCACAACCGTCGAGGAAGCCAGAAGAATAAAGAAGCCTTGAAGAAGTAGCCATCACCGTTCGAGAAGAAGATCGAGTCAAAGCTAAAGCTAAAGCCAACGCAAGAAGTCAAAGCAAAAGCACCGGTAAAGTCTGCGCCAAAGCAACGCACGTGCCAAAGCCAAGCAACTACGATGGTCACGAGCAAAGCACCGCACGTTCTAGTCGATACGACGTGAAGTCCGGAAGAACTAAAGCATCGCAAGCATCTACCCGCCTACGTTCAAGCGCAAGCGCCAAAGCAAAGCAAAAGCCAGAGCCATGCCAAAGCAACGCCAAAGCCAAAAGCCAAAGCCGACGCTAAAAGCACGATCGACGCCGCGAACCAACGATCAAGGACACCGAGGTCTAGCAAGGATCGAGGAAGGCATGAAGACCGAGGAACGAAGCCCAAAACCTCCCTAGCCGAGAAATCGCGAAGCACGGACGGGACAAAAGCAACAGCCGATACTCCTTAGCCTCTCAAGAAACCCTCACCCTGTAAAGACCTCTATCTTGAGCAACCCCTGCAGAGCTCTCGCACGAATACCACGTGGAGACGCGAATCAAAGGGACCCTCCAGAGGATCTCTCCCACAATCTCCTGATCAAATATTCGCCGCACCCGGCTCACCACCCCCGAGTCCCCGGGTCCGGGCACATGAGGGAGTGCATGTGCATGGGCAAAGGTCATACGGGCTCGTACGTGAAGGGAGTATAGGTTGCACATGAGCTGCATATATCTAGCGACCCCCCATCGCTGCATGTATTGAGTGCTACTAGGGAACAACAACTGTAGCGAGGGAAGTTAGAGTCGGTTGGAGTGCTGCTTTGGATGTTTCGCTGGCTACAGGTAGCACAAGAGCTACTGTATGGAGCCGGTTGGAGATGCTCTTATATGAACACAATACTTGGCCTTTTTTTAATGTTTCCCATATTGTGTGCCCCACTCCCCCTCACCAATCTCTGCAAGTAGGCCTGTCAATTAGGCCCTCCCAGAAGGGAACTTGGCCCGGCCTGGCCCAGCAAAGTCCGTCTAAAACCTGGCCCGACCAAAGCCCGATCCGGCGTTTTCCGTCGCTAGGTCGGGCCCACACTAGGTGTTTTCCAGCCCGATCCGGTCCTACTACAGTATATAATTATATATATATATATATATATATATATATATATATATATAAAAAACTGAGAGGACAGGGGGGCTCACGTCGCTCACCGATTGAGGTGTTGACTGGGTTGACCCATATCGGAATTGAAACGCCCCTCTTTCTCGCTCAATTGATTTGAAGAGGATTTCAAATCCAAGGCTATATACGGATAACATATATATATTTTTTCTTTTTGTTATCTCTTTCTCACTCAAACCCTAACCCTAATATCTGCTTCAGCCCGCTGTCGACTGCTTCTCTCTCGATCTCTCTTATGTTGTCTGTCTCCTGACCCAGATCGGTGCGATCGGATCATCGCCTCAAGTCCTTGACGCTTCCAAAGGGATCTTTGAGTACTCTCATCTCTAATCACTCATAGTCTCGTTCTTGTTCAGTTGTTTTACTTCAAGTTTTTTTTTATTGGGTAAAGAGCTAAAGATTAAAGATCATCTATTCTCTCTCACTCTCTCTCTCTTTCTCTCTCAATTTCTCAACCAAGATCTGATTATTAGACTAATTAGATTTGTTTTTTTTTTTTGGTAAAAAAAATTTGGGTAAATATCATAAATCTCTTCAATGGTTTGTTTTACGTTTTACCCAACACTTGATCTTGATTTCTTTTTTTCAACAAATCCGAGATCTTTGATTTTTTTTCAACAAATCCTAGTTCTAGATCTCAGATCTGTGAGTCTGCGTGATTCTGTGAGGACCTCAACGTGAGAGGGCATTTATTTATTTTTGGATCTTTTTTTTCACCCAACCCTAGATCCTTGATTTTTTTTTTCAATAAACACTTGATCTTTGATTTTTTTTTCTTCAAACCTTAGATTTGTGACTGTTGAGTCATGTCGACTGACTCTGTAAGGCCTTAGGCCCGTGAAGATTTTTTTTTTTTCATTTGGAATCCTTTGTGGTGGTGGTTTTTTCTTTTGGGATTTGAGATCATTTTTTTTCAAACCATAGATCTTTTGTGTTGGTTTTGCAAAAAAAAAACTTGATTTTTTAATTGATTTGGGATTTGGAATCTTTTATTTTTCATCGGACTCATCATTCATCTCTTATCTCTGATTCTTCAAAGCCCAAACCCTAATTCTCCAAACCCTAACCCAGCATAGCCCCCAATTTTTGAAAACCTAACCCTAATTCTCCAAACCCTAACTCTAAACTCTGAACCAATGAGCCCTAGGTGACAAAGTCCCTATTTCCTAACCCAATTTGGTGAACCCAAACCCTGATCACAAACTCTATTTGGTTAACTCTAACCCTAAAGGTTTGAACCCAAACCCAAACCCAAACCTTGATCCTGACCCAAACCTTAACCTAGACCCACACCCTGATCTTGACCTTAACGCGAACCCGAAACCAAACCCACACCCTGATCCTGAGTCCTGAATCAAACCCAACCATATTTGGTGAACCACTTAACCCCAACCCCAACCCTAACCCTATTAGGTTAACCACTTAACCCAAACCCTAACCCTGATCTCGAACCCCAACCCTGAACCCAAATCTTAATTATTAATCCTAACCTGAACCCAAATTCAAATCTAAACCTAAACTCGAACCCAAACCAGTATTACTTATTTGCTCTGTGATTGTAATCTTTTAGCAGTTGATTGCTCTTCCCTATTGAGTTTTGAGTGCCCTAGGGGCTAGGGTTTTTCAGCCATGTTCCAATCTCCTCCTTCGACGGTCTCGTTGTGTGCAGTCCACTGTTCTGTGCAAAGGGCTGCCAGGGGTGAGTGACTGATCCTAAGTAGCTAAGGCGGAGTCTTCAGTTGGCTCTGGGGCTGCTAGCATGGGATTAAAGCAATATCGGACTCACTGTCTATAAGTCTGAGAGCCATTAGTTAGTACTTAGCAGTTAAATTAGTTCTATTTTATTGCTCTGATTAGTTAGTAGTTATATTAGTCTGTAACTTTAGTTTGGACTTTGAACTTTAAACTTCTGTTTGAACTTTGTATTTCTGTTTGAACTTTGAAGTAATCTCTAACTCACTGTCTCACTGTTTTAAGTTTATTTTTTTGCTCTGATTAGTTAGTAGTTAGCAATAATGGAAGATTCTCAATGCCCTAACAATACTGCTAGCCATGATCCTATTCAGAATCCTAGCACTGAGTTTACCAGCTCTAGTAATGATGACCTTGAGCATGTTAATGTTGATCTGGTTTATTCTTTAGAAAGCCAAGTCCAACCAGATAGTCATCCCGATCTAGTAATTGGAGAGTGTGATGAAGCTTCTGTTGCTTCTGCCAAAAAAATCATTGACAATCCATTAATATTTAGAAATATTTTATTCAGAAGCATGTAACTAAAAAAGAAAGGTGGTAAAATGGTGACCAAGCAGTATACTAAGTGTAAATATTATAAATGTCTACTTGTTAATCAGTCTAAGAGTGGTACTAACCATATTAAGAGACACTATAAGGAGACATGTTAATTTTGGCACAATCTTCGTCATAAACAGTTAACTTTAACCCAATCTTCTATGGGTAGTTCACTTGTTGCACATAAGTTTTATCAATCAGAGTGTCACAAAGCACTTGTGATAATGATCATCTTGCATGAGTATCCTTTTAACATTGTTTCACATTATGATTTTATTAATTACAGCAGAACATTATAATTCATTTTTAAGATGGTATCTCGTAATACTATTAAATCTGATTGTATTTCTATTTATAATGAAGAAAAATTAAAACTTATGCATATATTTGAGCACAACACATCTAGAATTAGTCTCACATCTGATACTTGGACATCAAATCAGTCTATTAATTATATTTCTATTAGTACTCACTATATTTTTTTAAATTTGACACTTAATAAGTGTATTATTAATTTTATTAATAAGGATCGTCCTTATACTAGTTTAGTATTAGCTGAATATATTAAGACAAACTTAATTAAATAAAAAATTAATGATAATTTTTTTCTTTAACTTTAGATAATTGTAGTACTAATGATGTGTTATATATAACTATTAGATTATAATTGGTTAAAAAGAAAACTATTTTATGTGATGATAAATTTTTTCATATGAATTGTTCTGCTCATATACTTAATCTGATTGTATATAAAGGATTTAATTATATCAATCTTATGATTTCTAAGATTAGAGATACTGATAAATATATTAAAAATTATTCTTCTCGTATATTTAAATTTTGTAAAATATGTATATGATTGAGTTTGAGCACATCAAAAGGTATTCCCCTTAATATTTCTACTAGATAAAACTCTACTTATATGATGTTGCAATCTGCTATTAATTTTTAAGATGTTTTTGCAAAGTTAGATATTATTGATTCAAATTATAAATATATTCCTATTGATGAGGAATGGTCTAATGCAATTATAGTTTATAAGATTCTAAAATACATTTATAATGCTACAAATAAATTTTTTACTGCTAATGTTCCTACTATACATTTGTTTCTTGTTATGATAGTTAAAATTTATAATAAATTGATTGATAAATAATTGGTAGAGATTTTTTTTAAAAAATATTATTTCTCATATGAATTTTTTTTTGATAAATATTAGGATAATTATAATCCTATTTTTCATATTGTTTTACTTTTAGATCCATAATGTAAAAAAATATTTTTGGAATATGTCTTTCTTAAAATTTTTGTTCCTTATGACATTGTTAAGCTTGATCCTGAGGTGGAAAAAGAGTAAATATAAGATTGGATGGATACCACTTTGTTATTATTTAGAAATCTTTTCAAAAAGTATAATACTAAATTTAATAGCTTACCTGATTCAACCCCTATAGAAGTAGGTAGCTCTAATTCAAAAATAGTTGATTATGATAAAGATGATTTTTTAAAGTTTGATGAGGATATTATGATTCAAAATGTAAGTGAAGACTCGAAGTTGGAGTTAGATGTATATTAAATGAACCTAGAGACAAGAGTAAAGATTTTGATATTTTGGCTTGGTGGAAGTTTAATTCATCCAAATATCATATTTTATCGATGATGGACTGAGATGTTCTTGCTATTATCGGTTCTATCATAGTATTTGAATCATCATTTAGCACTGGAGGTAAGGTATTTGACCAATTTAGAAGTTGTTTAAAGCTCGAGATTGTTCAAACTTTAGTTTATTGATAAGATTGACTTCGCTCTTCGTCGTCCTTGAAATCCTCATCAACCAGTAAGATTGATTTACTTGATTCTAAACTTAATATTCTTAATGAAGAATAAAATATATAGTTTTGCTTTTAATGTTATTGGTTTTGTCGATTTTCTTGTTATCTTGTATTACTTAAATAGTTTTCTAGTTAGCTTGTTAGCTGTTAATGTTTGCTAAATTTACTTGTTAATTGTTATCTTTTATAGATTGTATAATGTTATGATTTGCTGAGTTTATTAGTTATCTTACATGCTTATTGATTGTATAGCTGCATGCTTGCTGATTGTGTGGTTTTTGCATACTTGTTAACTTGTTGGTTTTGCTTACTTTGCTTCTATAATGTTTTGGTTTTGCTTACTGTGTGTTTGCATGCTTGTGTAGGCTCTATTTGTGATCCAATAAAAAAAAATTTAACTCCACCTATACAAGATCAATATACTATCAGTCCCCAGACCGAATAAAGGATGAGGGTTTTAAAATGAGAAACAAGTACTCAGTACTCGTTGAGATCTTACTAGTTTCTACTAGTTATATAGTTTGTTGGTTTAGTTGATATCTGTTAGGTTGCTGGATTTGCATTCTTGTGTAGAGCGTTGTTTGTGGCCCAAGGGAAAAAAAAAAAAATTAACTCCGCCTATACAAGATCAATGTACAACCGATCCCTAACCTGGAAAAAGGATGAGGGTCTTGAAATTAGCAGCTCAGTTTTTTTTCTCAAATCTCTGTTTTTTGTAAAAAAAAATTTAATATTTATTTTCTAAAATCTAATCCACCCTAATTTTTAAGCTCGGACCCGGCCTGATCCTAGCCCAGACCCACGAAGGGCCGGGCTAGGGCTGATGGTTTTTGGGCCCATAACTCGCTTGTATATAGAAGGGTCGGACCGGGGTTTACTCAAGCCCTGTCCTGGCCCGGCCCGTTCACAGCCCTACCTACACATACTCTACCTCTTAGTGTGCTGGCTCTACCAGCACACGGGCCGCCATGTATTGTTCCTTGTTATACTCATTATGTAAAATAAATGATTTACAAAATTAACTCTAGATTACTCTACAAAATGACCCCAAACAATCCATCCTTCTTTGAGGTGAGGAGTGTAGGAACCATGTAGGGGCTCAGACTCTCTTTAATGAACCATTCTTCGCATTAGTTCGTCCATCTACCGCTTGTGCCCGGCTATTGTTGGATAGCATGCATGGGAGGGAGTTTTTCCAAGAGATGCATAGGGAAAGCATCCTACAACTCCTTCAAAATTGGAATAACTTCTGGTTATCATCCTCGTCCTCAATTAAAAGATTATTGAGAGGTTCTTTTATAATGCCTTGTGAAATCATGTGGGCGGTGCGGAAGTGTATAGATCACTAACACCTGGACGGGGTGAATATAGGTGGTATGACTAAATATGCCTAACTAAAAGTTGTACTATGATGGATTTTATCTTTGCATGACCTTGTAAGTTTCTAACACATAATCCTAAAATTTTCTCAAGTGTAAAGCAACAATTAAAAAAGCATTCAGAATGACACAAGAGATTTTTAGATGATTTGGGCGATTTTCTACTCCACCCTTAGACCTTACTAGGATTATGCACTATGTGAGGTAAGAGGTTATAAGACTCAACTCACCCAACCCGCCTATGATTGTGTAGCCTCGCGATGCCTTGCCTTAATTTCTATGGGTATGTTGTCTGATATCCACAAGCGTGTAGCGGCTCCTATCCCAAGATCGACCATTTGCTTCCCTTCAGACTCCTGCCCACAACTCAACGCCTTGATTTGCTCCCGTCTCCTCTCTGCGAAGACTGCTCGGGTTGCACAGCCTTAATCCAATCCGCAAAGACTGTTTGACCCGGTTTGATCTACCCCTTAAAGGAGGCTCCGCCCTCCAAGTAGCCAAACACCCTCAAATATAGAAGATAGAGTTGGGTGATGGCTCATAGGGTTGCCTATATATGTGAATTCAATGCATACAATAGGAAAGCGTAGATGAATATCTTTAAAGAAATCAGAATAAAAAAAAAAACTCGAGAGATCTAAAGGAGAAATCATAAAAATCCTAGATGAAGATTTGGGTTTTCGTCATAAAGGCCACACTTCAAAATGGGATCTCTTCTCCCTCCTCCTTTATTAGCAGTAATAAAATATTTTCCCTGAAAATTCAGTAGCAAATCTTTTCAAAAAATTAAATTCCCAAAAGGATCTATCCAAAGAGGAAAGAAGGCCTATTTATACAAAGTCTTTGCTCCTACACCGTCCAAACAGTTGTTCAGACGGTTTAGTTTGGAATTCCAAATAATGTCAAACTCATAACTCTGTTCCCAGCTCCTAACAGTCCGAACAATCGTTCAAATGCCTTGTGAAAGCCATCCAAAGGTTGTCCGGACGAACTAGAAAAACTAAATTCGAACTGACACAAAAGTGTCCGAACAATTATTTGGACATTTTCACCTAGGCGTCCGATCAATCATTTGGACGGCATCATGACTCGCCCGAAAAATTGTTCAGAGGACCCTGAGACCAATTCTAAACTTAGAGATTTATAAGTGAAATTCACCTGCGATGTAGTAAGAACCGCTTGCGATGCTGGTTCACCTACTCCGACTACCCCCAAACACCGATATGTACAAAACATGATAAAAGCATCATCGATAAAATTCATACATGTGCAATCGATGAAATCAAGCAAGTACAAAACCTAAATCATGTTTAGGTTTTGGGGGTGTTGCCCCCAAACCCTCACTAGGTGGCACGACCTCTGAACCCTCACTAGCGTGCCAGGGAGCTCGACCCTCATGTGCGTAGCGCACGTTGGTTCGACCTAGGGTACACAGTACACCTCGTCTAGCTCCAATGCATATATGGATCAAATGCGTCAAGAACTGTCAAAAGTTGCTAAGTCTTTTATCTTTGTCCTTAAAGAATGTTCTGATAGACATGATGAAGCTTGAGCATGGAGTCTTTCATCTGTATCTTTTTCTGAAGCTTCAATAGGGCTTTTTCTCTGATACTTAAAAACTAGGGCTAAAGATGCATTACAACTCGATACTTGCAACACGTTGTCCAAATTGTCCAATTAGTCCATTAACTTGTGCCAAAAACATACTATAGCTTGACTAGCAAAGTGCCCAAATTCTTGAAATTTATAGCATTGAACTCTCTAGAACCTGCTCTTGGGGTACCACCAATTACTCACTTTCCTTTGTTTCCCCTAGGGTTGGTCGGTATGCTAGTTGTGGGATTGCCTTTCCCAATGGGTGGGCTGGGATTGTCTTTCCCAAAGGTTGGTCTTAATGTCTGACTCTTGGAGATCAAACCGCCTCACGAAATGTGGCTTAAGACAATGCTCTAGTTTTTGCCAGTGTTTTCAAAACCGGACCGGAAGGCAAACGGAAAAGGCATCCTATTTTGTCCAATTCGGTTCTAGGGCTGGCAATTTCGGACCCGACATAGCAGACCCGACACGACCGGACACAAAGGTAGCGGGTCTGGGCTAAACGGGTTCGGATCGTAAACGGATCGACACGATAGACCCGTTTAATAAACGGGTCGGGTCCGGGTTTACGGTCTGGACACGGTAGACTCGGGAAGACCCGTTTAGTATTCAACGGGTCGGGTCGGGTCGGGTCGGGTCTACCCACAATCTGATACTATAACATATAATATCAGCGGGCTTTCGGGTCAGGTCGGGTCGAGTCGGATTGGGTCGGATCGGGTCAATTGAATAGACCCGGAAGGTAAACGGGTCTTACCGGGTCTTATCGGGTCTACCCGTTTATTAGCGGGTCGGGTACTGATTTAGGATCTAGACACGATTAGTTAAACGGGTCGGGTCCGGGTCTAGGGGTTTTGGACACGACACGACACCAGACACGACACGAACCCGACACGACCCATTGCCACCCCTAATCGGTTCAAACTGATGGTTCAACCGTTTAAACCGAATAAAAAAAATATTTTTTAAATAGATATTTATTAAATTCTTCAATGACAAGGTTTGATTCATGGGTTAACAAACATACCGAGACCAAACCGAAACATATTTCGGTTCTGGCCCAAACCGGTCGAACCGTCTGGTCCGGTTTTGTTTTGAAAGTACTGGTTTTTCAACACCTGATATTCTTGATATAAAGTGTCTATATCATGTGGGGTAAGCTCTTTTTGAAATTCTTGTTGAATGATTGTCTTAAACTGAGTGAGAGTCACCCTCTCTCACATTGTACCTCATAAATACATATGAGTACTCGGGTTCCACTTGGGCCGAGTTGTCCGATCCATCAACCCGAGCCCAACCCGAATTCTACTCGGATTGTATTTTTTCAATCCAAACCCACCTCATTCCTCGAATTCACGTTAGCTCAAACCCATCCAAAACTCGGATTGGGCTCTAGTTGAGTCGGGTCCAACCCGCCCAAGTTACATCCCTACCAAAAACCATTAAGAAAATCAATCAATGTATAAACTATAAGGCTTGTGGGTCTGCATGTCTATTTCGGATCTACGGTCCGGTTTGTCCCGACGGATCAGGAAGACTATCAGATTGGGTTTAAAGTGTCGGGTCACATGCATCCAGTGGTCGTGCTTGATCATTAACCTGAAAATGAACCAATTATTATCCTTGTTAAAGTACTCAAATCCCATGCACGAAACTACAGCTCTGATATTAATTGTTAGGTTTTATAAATAAATTTAAATCATAAATCTGTATCTTGTCATATAACTCGAATATACATAATCATGTAATCTATGTTGGAGAATATCTCCTTTTCTTACCGATCCATGGGATTCCAAAGTGTGTGTGTGTGAGAAAGAGAGAGAGAGAGAGAGAGATGATGTCCATCTGCCTTAAGAAACCCTACCTATCATGACGATCCAAGGGCTAATAGGAATCACTATCAGTCAATGGATCAATTGGCTCCTCAAGACCGAAAAGAGCATGGAGTCGACTTTCAGTTATGATACGATCCTCCTGTGAAACATCTGGAAGGCCCGCAATCGTTGGATTTTCGAGAGAGTTCAACGATCTTTCTATAGCCCATAGCAGAGATTTTTGAGATCTACCCATCCTACTGGTTACCTCCGGACCCAGGCTATCTGAAAGTCAATGTAGATGGGGCCATTCACAATTCAACGATGGCTACTGGAGTGGTCATCAGAGATGCTACTGGTTCTCACATCTTCTCCGAGGTTGATACATTTTGATGTTTGTGAGCCTTTAGAGATAGAAGCCTGAGCAATTCTTTAAGGGCTGAGAACTCTTCTCAAACTTGATGCTTCCTCAGTCGTTGTGGAAGGAGATAATCAAATCCTTTTTTTTCTCCTATTGGATGGGGACCTGTCCCCACCATGGCGGATACATAATATTGTGTCTGACTGCAGGAATATGTCCCGTGGTTTCAACGTGTGCAAGTTCTCTCATGTGCAGAGGAATCTCAACGGTTGTGCCGATGGTTTGGTAAAGTTCACTAGCCGAGTACGAGTTAGCTGCTCTTATGAGCCCATTCCTAATTGTATCTCATCTCTCCTTCAGTCGGAGAAAATGAATCTTAATAATTACAATGATTCCGCTTTTCAAGGACAGGGGCGCCATAAATATATAGAACCCCGTAGTTTCTATCAAAAAAAAAAAGTTGTTCTCTCAAGGGAACATTTTTGGATCGTGTGAAGACTTAGTTATTGAGACAAAGGCGGTTTATCAAGGGCTGCAGGTCTTGACAGACTTGGCGGCCTCGCATGTCATTGTGGAAGGAGATAATTAACATTATCCTCATTCAGCTTCAGTCAGATGGGAATATATTTCCACCATGTTGGATACAAATTAAACTAGTAATGCATTTAACTGCAAAATTATGGCTCATAATTTAATCTCTTGTAAGTTCTCTCGTGTGAAGAGAGAACTTAATTCGTGTGGTGATAAGTTTGCGAAGGTTGCTTTACAGGAGCAAACTTTTTTTTTTTCTCTGCCTGTCCCTCATTGTATTGCTTTCCGAGTTGGTTCGGAGATGTCGGTCTTGATCGAATAATTGTAACCCCTCTGATTTTTCTGGTGGCAGGGGCACCATGAATAGACTCTATAGTTCCTACCAAAAAAAATAAAAAATCCAAGTTGATCACATTCGATCTTAATGGGATATTTAGCCTTATCTTCTCCTACGATGGTAAATCCCAATCCAAATTCTGAGACCGTTGAGCTCGGAGCGAGCTCGACTGGTTTGGTCAAGTGTCGACAACACTTGGTCCGAACTCTTACAAGCCACCCCAAGGTGACCCGAATTGGCCATTGCTTGATTAAAGATGATCTAAGCAAGCAAAGCGCAAATCAACATCAACGAAGAGTTGGTAGAATCTCTCTCTCTCTCTCTCTCTCTCTCTCTCTCTCTCTCTCTCTCTCTCTCTCTCTCTCTCTCTCTCTCTCTCTCTCTCTCTCTCTCTCTCTCTCTCTCTCTCTCTCTCTCTCTCTCTCTCTCTCTCTCTCTCTGTGTGTGTGTGTGTGAGAGAATGGGATCTGAAGTTCATAGTTCTCACGGCAGCCCTCCCGAACACTTCATCTATCTTGTTCATGATTTAAACCAGCAGCTAACTATCGTAGAAATTTTTTTTTTTGCTGGACCGACTAAAAGGTCATTGGACAAGACACTAGAGCGAGAGCTCAAAGAGGTCAAGAGATCGAAACGGGGAAGAGACAACAACACCATCTATTTTATTAAATTTTATAATCCCGTGAACATGACGTCAATGGCCAAGATTCACATAGGATTCGAGGTGAGGGACCACTACATTCGACTGATACTATTGTGCCATAGCACGGTCTTTGATTACATGGCATGAATGGATGATTCTCAAGGGTGGTAGCTCCTGCCATGGCGAAGCACTGTTGCAGACTATTAAATGCCCATGCTTATCGGCACTTGGATGGCCGCCTTCTGCGGTCGTGGCTGCGTTCAAGGTGTGATTCACTTGTTAGAGCCGTATTCACACACATAAGAGTGGGCTCTGTTTAAATTCTCTCTTCAGATCTTGATCGACGGCTAGATCTATCCGTGCTTTTTTGTCATAGTCAACTTGTGAACAGCAGTAACATGTTATATAAACTAGTGCATGCCCGTATATGGCGGCACTGCAGCGGGCCGCCTTCAGCGGCAACACACCTGAACGCGTTCGGCAACAAAACACTTTCGACGACAATACCGGTATTCATAGGCACACCCATTTCCGCGCCTGTACCGATTGGCACGAAACAGGCGCCTTCGGTGCAACCAACTTCCCCTCCCCCTATAATCGATCAATCACAGCTGTCTCTATTCAAACGGATTCCTCGAGATCGACCCGATGGTTTGGGGCGGCTGAAATTTCAGCATGCAGGTTTATAGCCGTTGATGCAAACAACAATCACGGGATGAACGGTCAATATTAGTGCAGTTTCAATGAACTGGGATTTTAAGGGTTTAGTGCAGTTTAAATGGGTTGGGATTTGAAACCAATGAGAGATCGTGCATTGATTTTTGAACGAATGGTTAGATCTATTCAGTTCATTTTTGTCCAGTAAGCTTGTCCTAGTCAGCTTTTCTGTTCCGTTTTGTCTAGTCAGCACAAAACCGACGTCCCCTGTTATATAAATTATTATATATGGATTACCTCTAAGTACTTGCCTATCTTATTAGGTAATCTTGTTAGTGATCTTACAAAGTAGATTACTTTACTTAAGGATTTTTATTTGTTATTAGTATATATGTATTCTTTCCCTTGCTTTCACATTGCCTAAACATTCCTTATCATAGTGTAGACACACGAATTTCATCGGACCCGGACCCGACTTACGTGTGCCGACGTGGATGCAAACCCGACGCGCTCGGACCCGGACCCGACTCGAAGGCCCCTACGTGGATGCAAACCCGACGACTCGGACCCGACTCGCACCTAGCAAAAGAGGAGCGGACCCCAGTTCAAGAGGGGCCGGCCCCTACTAGGGTCCGAACCCCATGGGGCCGGCCCCTACTAGGACCCGAACCCCATGGGGGCCGGCCCTATTGGGACCCGAACCTCATGGGGCCGGCCGGCCTTGCAAGGAAGAAAGAAAAGAAAAAGGAAAGAAAAGAAAGGAAAGAAAAGAAAAGGAAAGAAAAGAAAGAAAAGGAAAGAAATACCGCCATGCGCGGGGGGAGGTAGCGTATGACGTCTGCACACACGCGGATCTGCGCCGATCCCTCGATCCGACGCACAAGACGAAGCGCCCGATCGCCATCGATTTCGTGCGCAAAACCCAGCCATAATTGCACCCGCCAGAAAAGGAAAACAACTAAATGTTATTCCCCTCATCAATGGATGAATAAAATCCGGGTAATTATGAGAGAGATACAAAAGGGATTTAAAATTAAAAAGTTCCCATATCTCTCTCCCCACCTCTTTGCCTATAAATAGAGGGGGTGGGGGAAGGAAAAAATGGTCGGGAAATTGAAGATGAAACGCCAGAGCTCTGCAGAAGAGGAGACGCTTCTTCATCGACCCAAGGCTTCACGAGGCACAGTCAAGCCTGTCCCGAGGGATCGGCTTACTGAAAGTCCTCATCAACGTGAAGACCCTTGCACACGAAGATCATCCCTTCGACTCCGTGCACGAAGAAGAAAGCTCGGAGAAGAAGAACCCTTCGACTCCGAAGACGCCAGAAGCAAAGGCCGGAGAAGAAGAGGAGCGGCACTACCCCGTCGTCTCCAACAAGCTTCGACTCCGATCAAGCCCAAAAGCCCGGAGAAGAAGAGGAGCGTCACTACCCCCGTCGTCTCCAACAAGCTTCGACTCCGATCAAGCCCAAAAGCCCGGAGAAGAAGAGGAGCGGCACTACCCCGTCGTGTCCAACAAGCTTCGACTCCGATCAAGCCCAAAAGCCCGGAGAAGAAGGGGAGCGGCACTACCCCGTCGTGTCCAACAAGCTTCGACTCCGATCAAGCTCAAAAGCCCGAAGAAGAAGAGGAGCGGCACTACCCCGTCGGCTCCAACAAATCCTCGATCCCGATCAAGCCCCAAAGCTCGGAGGAGAGAAGCGAAGCGTCATCACCCCGTCGTCTTCGACTAACGCCTGCCCCATCCACGAAGAAGAAAGCCTGGAGCAGATCGTCTGAAGCGTCGCTACCCCGTCGTCTTCATCAACAAAAGTCGACGCTACAACCGTCGCACGGAGACCGTCGCTACCCTCGTCGTCTTCATCAACAAAAGCCGACGCTACAATCGTCGCATGGAGACCGTCGCTACCCTCGTCGTCTTCATCAACAAAAGCCGACGCCATAACCGTCGCACGGAGATCGGTGCTACCCCCACCATCTTCGAAAGCATTCTTCGACTCCGATCACGCCAAAGAAGCCCGGAGAAGAAGAGAAGTCCAGTCGATACGTAAACCGTCGAAGCACCGGAGAAGTAGCCCATGTCGTTCGAAGAAGAAGATCGAGTTGACGCCAAAGCTAAAGCCAACGCAAGAAGCCAAAGCAAAGCCCCAGTAAAGCCCGCGCCAAAGCAACGCAAGTGCCAAAGCCAAGCGACTACGCCGGCCACGAGCAAAAGCACCGCACGTTCTAGCCGATACGACGCGAAGTCCGGAAGAACGAAAGCATCGCAAGTCTCTCCCAGCTACGTCCAAGTGCAAGCGCCGAAGCAAAGCAAAAGCCAGAGCCACGCCGGAGCAAAGCCAAAGCCAAAAAGCCAAAGCCAAAGCCAACGCCAAAAGCTAGATCGACGCCGCGAACCGACGATCAAGGATACCGAGGTCAAGCAAGGAATGAGGAAGACGCGAAGACCGAGGAACGAAGCCGAAAACCCCCTAGCCGAGAAAGCGCGAAGCACGGAAGGGACAAAGCAACGGTGGACATTCCTTAGCCTCTCCAAAACCCTCTCCCTGTAAAACCCCTGTCCTAGGTAGCCCCTTCAGAGCTCTCGCACGAACACCATGTGGAGACGCGGATCAAAGGGATCCCCCAGAAGATCTTTCCCACAATCCCCTGATCAAAACTCGCCGCAACCCGGACTCGCTACACCCGAGCCACCCGGGTCCCGGCCACAATTGTAATCTCGTGTGATTCGCAATAAAGACGACCCGCGCTTTTTTCCGCGTCCACAGATTTCTGGCACGCCCGGTGGGACCTCTTCTCCTTTCATCCGTACGGTTGAAGAAGCTGCTTGAAGTTTGCAATGGCCGGAACAAACAGCGATGCGTTTGCTCTAAGCCTCTCACCAATCGCCGAGTCTCCTCTACTCCGACACGGTGATCCAATAAATCCGGAGGGTGATGCTCCTCCAATGGTGCGCGTCTACACTCGGCGTACACGGACTCTTGCGGATGTCTTCGTGCCGGAAGCTACTACCGAAGATGCTCGCCAAAGCGCCGACGAGGCCCTGGTGCTTGAAGAAACGAGCCTCGATCCTGGAGTCCATGTCCAGAAGTTTGGGGAGGACCAGCCCCAACCCCGAACCCGTTCGGGTTCTCCAGCAGACGTTGCACCTCCTCTGCAGGGGGCAAACATCAATCATCAGCCAGAAGCAAGTCGGCGTAACTACGTCTCCGATGATGACGGCGAGGATGCGAACATGCAACACCGAGATGTTCTCCGTCACCATCCTCCGACCGCTCTTCAGCTACAAGTCATGCAGATGAGCGAGCATATGGCGCAGATTACTCGGCTAATGGAGGAGAAGGATCGTCACATCAATACTCTGCTCCAAAAGCTAAGCGCGAAGGACGCTGCAGCAGTCAGCCAACCCGTCGCCTCTCCAGTTCCGTCTTCAACTCCCGCTCCTGTAGAGGTTATTCCGACGATTCAAGCAGTTACACCAGCGCTCTCCTCGGCTCCCGTCCCATTGGAAGTTGTCTCCCCAACGCCAACCTCGGTGGCCACACAACCTCCGGCAACGGCTGCGATGAGTGCTCAGCAAGTCCAAGCATTGATAGCCGACATGATGCGCTCCCACGGCAGTGGCCTTCCTCCGATCACGGCGGCATACTCGAAGCCCTACACTACGAGGATCCAGCAGCTACGCTTCCCAGTCGGATTCCAACCGCCAAAGTTTCAGTACTTCGATGGAAAGGGAAATCCGAGACAGCACGTTGCCCACTTCATCGAGACCTGCAATAATGCCGGCACATACGGCGACGAGATGGTCAAGCAATTCGTTCGCACCCTCAAAGGTAACGCGTTCGACTGGTACGTTGATCTGCCTGCAGGGACCATCGACAGCTGGGATCAGATGGAGAGGGAGTTCCTCAATCGCTTCTACAGCACCAGACGAACCGTCAGCATGACTGAACTCACCGCCGTCAAACAAAGGAAAGATGAGCCAGTAATCGACTACATCGACAGGTGGAGGAACCTCGCGCTGAATTCACGAGACCGCTTGTCTGAAGACTCAGCCATCGAGATGTGCACCCAAGGCATGCACTGGGATGTGCTCTACATCCTCAAAGGTATCAAGCCTCGGTCTTTCGAAGAACTCGCAACTCGGGCTCATGACATGGAACTCAGCCTAGCAAACCGCGGGGACTCGAAGAACAAGGACTTCTTGAAGATAGAGAAGAAGGACAAGCCATCGGCAACGAAACCGAAACAAGTCAATGTTGCTGACGTCGCTCCAACCTCCAAACCGCTTAAGATCGGTGGCAAGCCGGATCAGAAGAAGGGAGTCGCTATACCACCGCCACCGCCGCCAAGACAAAGGATGACTCTCGAGGAGCTCGAAGCCAAGGAGTACCCCTTCCCAGACTCGGAAGTTTCCTCCATGTTCGACCAACTGCTGCAAGAGAAGATGATAGAGCTCCCTCCTTCGAAGAGGCCCGAGCAGATGCATCGCGTCGACGACCCTCTCTTCTGCAAATACCACCGGATGGTGAGTCATCCCATCGAAAGATGCTTCGTCTTCAAGGAAAGAATCATGGCACTCGCCAAGCAAGGGAAGATAGAGATCGACTCCGGGGAGGTTGCTACGACCAACATGACGTCCATCACCTTCGGCTCCTTCTCGCCGGTACTCGTTGCCGCTCAACGAAGCGTGCCCAAATTGCGCATCAACCGTCAAGCGTCAATCGCTAAGTCAACTTCCCAGCAGAAAATCTCGAAGCGACGTCAACGTACTCCTGCGTTCTCCGAGGAAGAAACACCGCTGCCCTGGGGGCAATCATCGCTCACGTCAGCACCTCTTCCAAGCAATACTGCATCCCAACGCGCTCTTCGGGACAGATACGAGCAAGGAGATCCGGAAGTCGGTCTGCTGGGACAGCCTTCAGGGAAGTTCGACTATTACGTCCTCTACTCAAGGCCTCTGTCCGTTCCAATCGACGAAATCAAACCCACCGGCTGGGGATCGGAAGACGAGCCAATAGAAACTCAGGAAGAACAAGTGCCTTCGAGGGAACCAGTTGCTGCTGTCGACCATCATCCTAGCGAAGGGAAATCCACCGATGAAGAAGCATGGGTCATGCTACCGCGGCGGCGAAAGCCATGGCAAGAAAAGAAGCTCAAGCAAGACCGTGTGATGAGGGGATTCACCAAGCGGAAGACCTACAAGAAGAAAAGCAAGACTCCGGGAAGGAAGGCGTTCAAAGTGCCGCCAGCAAGCCAAGACGATATCCTTCAGCAGAGTCTTCGAGAGCCGACAACTTTGCAAGAGTTCTTCCCAGATCACTTCCTCCCAGCGGACCAACACATCAAGGTGTCTTGTTGCATGGTCGAAGTCCATGAGGCGTCGGAAGGAAAGAACGAAAGCAAAACTTCTGGAGAAGGCGACTCCGCAGATGAGGGAGACGATTCTGACGAAGGGGGCACTGCCTCTCATGACGAAGCAATCTTGCACATGCCGCTCGTAGAGGCTTTGCATCTTCCGAAGAAGGCTCGCCTGGCAATGGCGGCGGCCTTGGCCGATCCAGATAGCTACAAAAGGAAAAGGAAGGACGACCAGAAGCGCAAAGCTGTAGCCTCGTGTGATGCGACGATAACCTTTTCAGATGAGGACCTGCAACTCGGGACGCGATTGCACAACCGGCCTCTTTACGTCTCGGGATACATCAAGGAGAAGCCAGTGAACCGAATCTTGTTGGACTGTGGCTCCGCCGTCAACATCATGCCTATCCAGACGATGCGGCAACTCGGCATCACCGACGACCAGCTCTCACCAAGTCAATTGGTCATTCAAGGCTTCAACCAGGGCGGACAGTCCACCGTCGGAATCATTCGTTTGAAGCTTTCCATCGGCCCGCTGGATACAACGGTCCTCTTCCACATCATCGATTGCCAGACGTCATATCGCCTCCTGTTGGGAAGACCATGGCTGCATGAGAACGGCATCGTGGTATCCACCTGGCACCAGTGCCTCAAGTACTACGAAGAAGGCGTGGAGAGGTGCATAGTTGCGGATGACAAGCCATTCAACGAGGCTGAGGCACACCTGGCCGACGCTAAGTTCTACCAAGCAAAGGGCCTGGTCGCGGAAGTTCTGCCAGCTAAAGCTCCTCGAGCCCAAAAGATTGAAGAAGTGAAGCAGGACAAGACTCCTCTTCCCGCAAATCCGGCGCTACCCTCCGACGAGGCAAGACTCAAGGTCCAAGGAACGCCGAAACCTGGGCGAAGGATGCGCATCAGCTTCGAGCCAAGAGCAATGCAACATACCCCGTTGCCAATCCAAACGGCGCCTGTCCTGCGTCTCGCGCCTCAGTGGCTCCGAAAATCCGAGCGATCGCCTTCTACTCCGACAAGGAAGTTGGCCCCGTCGTTATCTCAGGCCAACGTCATCACTCTGCAAGAAATGACGGTGCCACTACCTAGTCTGACGCAAGCTCCGAACCCGAGCAGACCTGTCGAATCAGCAGACCTCGAGCAACTCGGATTCAAACCGGAAGGGAGTTGGGGGCAAAATGCTGCCAAGTTGCTGTTCAGAGCCGGCTACAACGAGGAAAGCGCCATGGGCACACTTCCACCAGCAGCAACTCCACATGGGATGACGAGAACTCAAGCTCGGCTGTTTCAAAACGGAGAACAAATTCCCCCGAACCGCCGAGGCATCGGCTCCAGTCAAGCTCCGTTGGTCATCAGAACCGCAGCAAAGAGGACCTTCACCTCGAACTACATCGAGGCAAGGATAGTGGATGAAGCAGCTGAAGGATCGACAATCTCCGATGCACTCTCTACCTACCTCAGCCATCCAGGAAGCAGGAGAAGACGACAACGGGCTCGATGCCAAGCCTTGTTCCGGAAGCAAACCAGAGGCGATAAAGACTGGTCGAATAGAAAACGCACATCCGTCTTCGAGAGGCTCGGGCCAGTCAAACAATCAAAGAAGAAGTCAGCATTCGATAGTTTGGGGATGCCAATCGAGGACTTCGTTTCGACACCCACCCACCCACCCATGGCTGCCGCCCATCATATCTCCATTACGGATCCAGGCAACGGTGACACTTCTACTTCGGACGACAAGTTGCCCGATGCCCCGCCAGTCCTCGAAGAAGGGGGGCAGTCCACCGTTGATGACTTGAAGGAAATCAACTTGGGCACAGAAACGGAGCCTCGGCCTACATTCGTCAGCACGCTCTTGACTCCTGAGGAAGAAGCCGCATACGTCAAACTGCTTAAAGAATACAGAGACATCTTCGCATGGTCCTACAAGGAGATGCCGGGCCTCGATCCAAAAATCGCAGTTCACCAGCTCAGCGTCAAAAACGGAGCCAGCGCTATCAAGCAAGGGCAAAGACGCTACCGACCAGAACTGGTACCCCAAATAGAAGGCGAAGTCAACAAGTTGATCGAAGCCGGCTTCATTCGAGAGGTCAAGTACCCGACATGGATCTCTAGCGTCGTCCTAGTCAAAAAGAAGAACGGCCAAATCCGAGTGTGCGTGGACTTCAGAGACTTGAACAATGCATGTCCAAAGGACGACTTCCCCTTGCCAATCACGGAGCTAATGGTCGACGCGACGACAGGTCACGAGGTGCTCACTTTCATGGACGGATCATCGGGCTACAATCAGATTCGGATGGCACCCAAGGACGAGGAGCTCACGGCATTTCGCACACCGAAAGGAATCTACTGCTATAAGGTAATGTCGTTCGGCTTGAAAAACGCGGGAGCCACCTACCAGCGAGCTATGCAGAAAATCTTTGACGACATTCTTCATCAAAACGTGGAGTGTTATGTCGACGACCTCGTGGTGAAATCCAAGAAAAAATCGGCACATCTACAAGATCTTGAGCTAATCTTCAAACGACTTCGAAGGTACCAACTCCGCATGAATCTGCTTAAGTGCGCGTTCGGAGTCTCCTCGGGCAAATTCCTCGGCTTCGTCGTCCGACATCGAGGCATTGAGATAGATCAATCCAAAATTGATGCTATCGTCAACATGCCCGCACCAAAGACAGTGCGAGACCTCAGAGGCCTCCAGGGACACTTGGCGTATATCCGAAGATTCATCGCCAACCTGGCCGGAAAGTGCCACCCTTTTAGTCGCCTCATGAAGAAAGGAGCGCCGTTCAAATGGGATGGCCCGCATTCCGTCAAGGAGGTCTACTCTAACAGCGCCTATCTCCTCACCACGCCAGAAGGGCTGACACTCAGCCCTATCAACGGCAAGTACCTCAAAAGGTACTATACCTAAAGCAAGGCCACACCCCTTGTTCAAAAAAAAAAAAAAAAAATGAACTACGTGCGACTGGATCCCCCTTAGGGGGGTACGTAGGCAGCCTGAGAAGTTACTTCAGGTTCAGTCCGACCAAAAGAAAAAGACAACAAAGTTCCATGGAAAGGGTGTGGCAAAATGAGGCGATATTATTAATGAACCGAAGGTAGTACATTGCATAAGTCCTGAAAAAGAAAGCCACAATGAAACCAGGAACAACTAAAAGAAGGTGTCCAGATCTTGGAGACGGCGCAGCAGCTCCTCCCTAGTCGCCTCCACTCTCTGAAGCTCCACGGGACGAGCAGCCAGAAGCTCGCGACGGGTTGCCAAGTCCGACTGCTGCCTCAAGTGACTCGCCTTCAAAGCGCTCTCCGCAGCCTCGGCCCGCTCCAAACGAGACTCCGCCTTTCTAAGTGAGGCGCGCGCAGACTCCAACTTCCTCTGGGCCTTCGACAGGCTGGACGTAGCCTCCGCAAGTTGATGCTCGGACTGACTTAGACTCGCCTTAGCGGCCTCCAGCTCAGAAAGGGAGCTCCCCTCCAGCAAAGCCCGCCGGGATCGATAAGCCTCGCTATCGGTCACAAGCAGGTTCATCTGATCGACGAAAAGAGAGCTGTCAACTTTGAACTCTGCCAGGCTCGCGCAAAACTCTGCACCGTCCGTCGACCACCAGTCCTGGAGGGCGCCAAGGCCGACAGTTTGGAAAGGCTCCAACGTCGACTTGATATACTGCCAACAGCTCGCGAGAAGGAACTCTGAGACTCTGCTCCTCGGCCTCAAATCCGGGCGAGGCGCCTCGGAGTAAGTAGGCAAGACCTTCCCTCCTACTGCGGCCGCAACAGGAGCCGCCCGCGCCAACGAGGGTGGCGGAACCGGGGAAACCGCCGCTACCGCTGCAACAACCGTCTCCACCAAAGGACACGAGGGCACAGTCATTGGGGAACACCGCTTGTCGACGCTCGAGACTTCAGCCTCCTCGCCAAAAGACAAGGCGTCGACATCGATGTCGTCCAGGTTAATGTCGCCCCTAGGGAAGTTCTCCCCGCAAAGTCCGAGGAGATCCAGATCATCCGGAGGGATATCTAGCCCACAGGGTTCGGGCACTTCCTGCGCGGCACCGGCGGATGAATGCCCAAGAGGCGCCTTTGAGGAGCTCGCTCCGCGCTCTACCACTATAACCGAATCTGGTCAAAAGAAAGAAACGGTGCTCAGCGTGATAAAACTTCCTGAACATAGAGGGCAAATAAAATGAAGAGAGCTCCATACCTGTGTGGTCAGACGAAGCGGTCCTAGACAGAGGAATCACCTCATCTTTCAGAAGTCCAGGCTCCTCGGCGTCCTCCGCCAGACAAGGAACTCTCGGGACCATCCCGCGAGGAATGCACACTTTTCTTCTCTTGGGAGGGACACCCTCAACTTCGGCCTTCGGGGAACAAAATGCCCCAGGGGCACTAGTAAGCTCGGCGTCCAGCACCGAAACGGAAGAAGGGACACGACGAGCACTGGAAAGGCGACTACAGCTCCTCTGCGCTCTTTGAAGCCCCAGTCGGAGGCGACGGTCCTCCACTCCCGCAGAGTGATTGAAGCAGAAATTCCTGAACCCGCTACTCACCAAGACGTCGACTGGAAAACTCACAAGTAAAGGAGAAACTCGCCCTTCAACCCACTGGCGGTATTCCGGAGTCGCGGCATCCCGAAATCCGGACTTAGCCCCAGGAAAGAAACTCCCGCCAGTCAAGCGAGCGTAGAGAGAAGCCCACAGACGGTAACCCTCCTGCGGACTGATACGTCCCTGCAACTGCTGAGGCATGCCAGAGACTTCTTGCCGAAACCCCTGTTGGCGAGCAAAGCGATGGGGGGAGTACTGCTCCACCTCCACCACATCCCCCTTGCGCCAGACCAAGTAGCCAGGACGGCAGCTGACCATATTCCAGTAGAGACTGTCCGGGAGCTCCTCGTTATCATACACAGTCGACCTCTCCAAGGGCAGCACCGAATGCTCTGACAGGAATTCGAAATCGACGCTCCCCATCCTCCTCAAAAGGGTGCGAGCACACTCTCTCGGACGCTCCCAACTGATAAAGGCGTTCAAGATCCCTCCTATCCCGGGCAAGAAAGGCAGCTCAGCTGGATGCCCTCGTCTGGCAAAGATCCCCTTCGGAAAATACAGAGCTATCCACCCGTACAAATAATGCAAGGGTCCGAATGCAGTCGACCGGCCGAGCTCCTCCTTGGCCTTATTAGAGCCAGACAAGTCCCAGTAAGTCCCGCTGAGAGCCCGATACAAGGCGCATAGTATGGCCGGGGCCAGATTGAAGAGCTCGCCCCTCTCCATCCTGGAAGCGGCAAGGAAGGTCCCCGGACGAATAGCCTCCCCAGAACACGGAAGCACGAACCGACAGAGGAAGATGACCAGCCCAGCAGCTCGGTAAACCGATCACCACTCCTCGCTATCCCGTTTCAGGCCAAGGAGTTCCCAGGGACACTGCTTCCCCTCCATTGAGTGCCTCTCTCGAGCCAAGGAGTCGATAGGCCTCACAAAGGAGCGAAGCGGAGGTCTCTGCATCTGAGCGATCTTCCACATCGGGTGAGCCGAAGGCGCTGGAGACCTATACTCGCCTCTGAACCAAAAGTCGACCCAAGAAGAAGGACGCACTCGATCTGATTGATCCCGCGCCGCAATGATAGCATGTGCCTTGAACAGAAGAAGGCAAGAACTCGGAGCGTAGCTGCTGTCCAGCAGATCCTTCAAGGCAGGCACCTCCTCTTGGTAGTAGTTCCGTACCTCGGGGCACCCGGAAACGATATGGACGTCACGAAGCGAGATGCCTATCTCCCCCGCCCCAGTAAGGAAGGTGTTAGTTTTCGGACACCAAAGCTCACAAAGTGCGCGGTACATCCCCTCCGGACGACTGTACTCCCGACGGGCCGGCGCCAGAAATTTGGCCAATAAGTTCATCTCAGGTTCCGTGCCAAAGACCTCGTAGAGCTCGTCCATCCACTCGCGAAAGCCGCAAAGGTACTGGACGTCTCCCCGAGGCCAAGAGTCGGTGCCCCATCGGGTCAGCCTAGCGCATATCTTCGAGGCAACAACTGGCGTAGGCACGAACTCTTCATCGCAATGATGGAACAGAAGACTCAAACTCGGCCGCAGAAGCTTCATGGAGATCCCTTCGTCAGTATGAATCTTCTCGCTTAATTTCAGCATCCCGCAAGTCGCATCCGCGACTCCATCTTCCGTGATGCGCTCGTGCACAAAGACACGGAGCAACGACAGAAGGTCTTCCCGCCTTGAGTTGCGATAACGGCGCACACGAGTGTAAGGAAAGCAAAGGCATCTCCTCCCGTCGAAGAAATCCTCGTCTATCCAGCCCGAGGAAGTCAAACTCTCGAAGACGCGAGCCCTGGAAGACCATGAAGGGAGGCAAGTCAAGACAAGTGCGTGAAAAAAAAAAAAAAAAAAACTAAGGGGGCCTGCACCCCTGTCAGGAGGACCACCCGACTCATCGGCCCGCCACCACTGGCGCCCGAGCCTTCGCGATGCGCCCCCGCGGGCCCACACGGCGCCCGCGCCGACCCAGCACGCCAACACAACCGCGCCGGCCCGACTGCGCCGACACCGCCCATGTCGACCCATCGCGCCAGCGCCACCCAGCCAGGGCCACAGCCACTTGCGCACCCGTGCGCCACAGACTGGCTCTGCTACCACTGGCGCCTTCGGAGTCCAGAAGAAAGAGGGGAGAAAGAAAAGAAAGAAAGTGAAAACCTCAACAAAAAAAAAAAAAAAGGGAATAAACGAACTACGTGCGACTTGATCCCTCTCAGTAGGGTACGTAGGCAACCTACAAAGGTTCAGTCCAGAAAAAAAAAAAAAAAAAAAAAAAAAAAAAAGGGGAAACATCCCAACGTCGTCCCAAGAGGCCAGTCCAGAGGCAAGTGAGTGCATAACCATCAATCCGGTCAGCAAACTAAAGGATGACAAGAAAGTCAAAGTCCTTGAGGCGTCAAAGCAACTCGCCTTCCGCAGCTTACACGCGCCGCAACTCTAGGGGTAAAGAAGCCGTCAACTCCCGACGCGTCGCCAGCTATGCACGCTGCTTCGCAAGGATCGCTCCGGCAGCCTTCTCGATCACTCCACCCGCTCCCGGCAATTCGTCAGCTCTTCACGCTGCTTCGCAAGCTCTACTCAAAACGTCTTCTCGGTTGCTCGAGCTTTCCCCAAATGGAACTCCAGCTTCTAAAGCGACGCACGAGTAGCAAGTCGAAGTCCTTAAGGCGCCAAAGTGGCTCGCGCTCCGCAGCTTACACGCGCTGCAATTCCAGAGGTAGAAAAAACCGTCAGCTTCCAACGCGTCGCCAGCTATGCGCGCTGCTTCGCAAGCTCTGCTCCAGACATCTTCTCGGTTGCTCGAGCTTTCCCCAAATGGAACTCCAGCTTCTAAAGCGACGCACGAGTAGCAAGTCGAAGACCTTAAGGAGCCGAAGTGGCTCGCCCTCCGCAGCTTACACGCGCTGCAATTCCAGGGGTAGGGAAGCAGTCAACTCTCGACGCGTCGCCAGCTTTCCGCTGCTTCGCTAACTCTGCTCCAGAAATCTTCCCGGTCGCTTGAGCTTTCCCCAAACGGGACTCCGACTCTTGAAGCGACGCACGAACGGCCTCCGCCTCCTTCTGCATCCGAACCAAGTCTGCAGTAGCAAGCGTGCGATGCCCCGACAACTGACGTCTCTCTCCCTCGGTAGCAGCTAAGCCCAAGGAAGCATCCTCCAGCGAAGACCGTCGCAAGCAATGAAGCTAGCCACCCTTCAAAGAAGGTGCGCATCTGCTTCGCAGAAAAAGAATTGTTGCCTTGAAATCCACCGGGCTCGTGCAGAAACTCAGGCCCACCTGAAGGATGGAAACTGCCACTGAAGTCAAAAGCAGCAACCCGAAGAATGGCGGACGCATAAACAACAACCGCAGCCTTCGTAACCTCCACAAAACCAAAAGAACCACTGGAGCTGTCATCAAGGTCAAGATCGACAAGCAAAAGACAACCAAAGCAGTCTACTCCTTGTTGATGCTCGTGGCCTCGTCATCCTCTTCAGAACACCCATCTCGGTGTCCTTCAAGCTGACATTGCTATCAGAAAGGTGCAACCTCGCTAGTAACTCTAAACCCGCGGTTGACCTCATCAATAATCTAGCCAGCCTTCGGAAGGTACTCAGAGGGACGAATCTTGCAAGGATATGAAAAGTGCAAGACCGATCGAGAGGTAAAGTCAATTCCGAAAAGACAAAAAAAAAAAAAGGGGAGCCACCTTCCCTGGCCTTCAACGCCTCCGACTTATCCTCGCACCAGGCGATCGCCACCACACTCGGCTTCGTCTTTTCGCCGTGCCGTTGTCATTATGCTCCCGCACCAAGAAGACGATAACAAGCCGCCAAAGGAGCTTTCGTCTCCAAGCCATCGAAGAAGCCTTCGTCTCCAAGCCGACGGAAGCCTTCGTCTTCAAGCTCCGCGCACCATCGCCGCCGCCGTCGACGAAGGAGGTGACACCGGGAAGACGGAGCAAGTCTCGTGCAACCCCAGGCAGCACTCTTCCGCCGACGGTCTCCAAGCATCGAAGAAGCCTTCGTCTCCAAGCCGACGGAAGCCTTCGTCTTCAAGCGACGCACACCATTGCCGCCGCCGTCGACGAAAGAGGCGACACCGGGAAGACGGAGCAAGTCTCGTGCAACCCCAGGCAGCACTCTTCCACCGACGGTCTCCAAGCCGACGGAAGCCTTCGTCTTCAAGCAACGCGCACCATCGCCACCGCCGTCGACGAAAGAGGCGACACCGGGAAGACGGAGCAAGTCTCGTGCAACCCCAGGCAGCACTCTTCCGCCGACGGTCTCCAAGCATCGAAGAAGCCTTCGTCTCCAAGCCGACGGAAGCCTTCGTCTTCAAGCGACGTGCACCATCGCCGCCGCCGTCGACGAAAGAGGCGACACCGAGAAGACGGAGCAAGTCTCGTGCAACCCCGGGCATCACTCTTCCGCCGACGGTCTCCAAGCATCGAAGAAGCCTTCGTATCCAAGCCGACGGAAGCCTTCGTCTTCAAGCGCCGCACACCACTCGCGCAGCTTGAAGCCTGGCCACCGCCCGCCTATGCCGCGCCGACGCCGCTCCACACGCCCGTCGTCTGCGCCACGTACCCATGCCGCCTACACTCAACCCCGCACGCCGAGCCGCAGCTGCGCCCCACGCCCGGCCGACTCGGAATCGCACCGCCATTGCCACTGCGTTCCACCTCCGACCCAATCGGGGCCCGCCCGACTCAGAGTCGCACCGGCGGCCGCCCTCGTTGCTTCTGCGACCGCGCCGGGCCTCCGCGCCACTCGCTCCCGGCCCCCGCACCGCGCATACTGCAGCCAGCGCTGTGGGCCGTCGCCGCCGCTGCCTGCTCTGACAGCCGCGCCGCCTGCCACCTTCGCGGACCAAAAAAAAAAAAAAAAGGGGCAGCAGCAGCCTGCACCACGCCCCCCTCCCCAATCAGCGCCCGACAGCCACCAAAAAAAAAAGAGAAAAAAAAAATGATGACACAGCAGCAGCAGCAAGGCCCACAACCCTCCCCTCCTTCTTCTCCTCCGATCCAGTCGGGGGGGGGGAGACCGTCCGACTCGAGCCCGACCGAACCGGCGAGGCGGCGACGCCACCGCCGCCGCAGCCGACCTGCTCGGGCCCTCCGCGCCACCCGCTCCCGCGCCCCAGCCTCGCATGCGCCCCGGTCTCCGCGCCCGGCAGCCGGCCCGCCGAGCTCCGCGCAGCACGCCGACGACCGCACGCGGCCCGCCCGACCTCGCCGCATGCCGCCTGCGCGCGTCCTCCGCAGCCCCACGCGCCGCTCCGGCCTCCTCAGCGCCCGGCCGCCGCTGCACCCCGCGCCACTGCCGCCGCCGCCTGCGCACCACCCTCGCGCGCACGGCCTCGGCCGCCGCTCCGACCGCCAACGCCGTCGCTGCTCCCGCATACCAGAACCAGAAGAAGGAGAAGAAAGAAAGAAAAGAAAAGGAAAGAAAAGAAAAGAAAAGGAAAGAAAGAAAGAAAGAAAAGAAAGAAAAGAAAAGGAAAGAAAGAAAAAGAAAAGGAAAGAAAAAAAAAAGGGAAGAAAAGAAAAGAAAAGGAAAGAAAAAAAGAAAGAAAAAGAAGGAAAAGGAAGGAAAGAAAAAGAGGGGTCCGCGAGCCACTGGCACCCGCACCGCAGCCCGCGCGCCGCTCGGCCATCGCCTGCCGCTGCTGCAGCTGCTGCCTCCGTGAGCCACCGCCGCCGCGGCACCCCGGCCTTCGCGCACGCCGTAGCTAGCCATCGTCGCTATTGCTGTACTCCACGCACACAAAAAAAAAAAAAAAAGGGGAGCTTCGCCTCGCTTGCAATGGCTCCACCTCCTCCTCATCGCGCCGGGGTGCGTCACCATCGCCAACACTCCGCCCGGGTGCATCGCCTTCATCTTCGCGCCTTCGTCACCCGCGCGCCGCCATGGGACTACGTCGAGACATGTTGCCTTCGTCTTCACGCTCCCGTCTCTCCTAAGTCGCCTTCGGACATCGTGCAACGGTCGCCGTCGACAATCGGCCTCGTCATTGCGCTCCCACACCGAGGGACGGGCGACAGTCCTCCGCCGAGATGCACCGTCGTCGTCATCGCACTCCAGTCGCCCTCGCGCCAGTCTCGAACTCCGTGCAACGGCCACCTTTGACGTCCGTGCAAACTTCGGAGCAAAAGAAGTCCGCAACGAGGAAGATGATCGAAACCCTAGCGAGGGTCTTCTCCGCAAGCAGGAGCCGCCATCGCCGATGAAAGAGCCGACAACTAGGAAGACGGAGCAAGTTGCGTGCAATCCCAGGCAGCACTGTTTCGACTGCGGTCTCCAAGCTCCAGCCTTTTGCAAAAAAAAAAAAAAAGGCACAGGATGAAAGGGGTAGGGGCTCTTAAATAAGCCACTAGGCCCATCCAAGAAAGGAATCAAGGACAAGTGCTCTACGATTCTTACGCGTCCAAACCCGACACGTCCTCATCGACACACTCGTCCTTGAGGGGGCATTTGTAGACACACGAATTTCATCGGACCCGGACCCGACTTACGTGTGCCGACGTGGATGCAAACCCGACGCGCTCGGACCCGGACCCGACTCGAAGGCCCCTACGTGGATGCAAACCCGACGACTCGGACCCGACTCGCACCTAGCAAAAGAGGACCGGACCCCAGTTCAAGAGGGGCCGGCCCCTACTAGGGTCCGAACCCCATGGGGGCCGGCCCTATTGGGACCCGAACCTCATGGGGCCGGCCGGCCTTGCAAGGAAGAAAGAAAAGAAAAAGGAAAGAAAAGAAAGGAAAGAAAAGAAAAGGAAAGAAAAGAAAAGGAAAGAAAAGAAAGAAAAGGAAAGAAATACCGCCATGCGCGGGGGGAGGTAGCGTATGACATCTGCACACACGCGGATCTGCGTCGATCCCTCGATCCGACGCACAAGACGAAGCGCCCGATCGCCATCGATTTCGTGCGCAAAATCCAGCCATAATTGCATCCGCCAGAAAAGGAAAACAACTAAATGTTATTCCCCTCATCAATGGATGAATAAAATCCGGGTAATTATGAGAGAGATACAAAAGGGATTTAAAATTAAAAAGTTCCCATATCTCTCTCCCCACCTCTTTGCCTATAAATAGAGGGGGTGGGGGAAGGAAAAAATGGTCGGGAAATTGAAGACGAAACGCCAGAGCTCTGCAGAAGAGGAGACGCTTCTTCATCGACCCAAGGCTTCACGAGGCACAGTCAAGCCTGTCCCGAGGGATCGGCTTACTGAAAGTCCTCATCAACGTGAAGACCCTTGCACACGAAGATCATCCCTTCGACTCCGTGCACGAAGAAGAAAGCTCGGAGAAGAAGAACCCTTCGACTCCGAAGACGCCAGAAGCAAAGGCCGGAGAAGAAGAGGAGCGGCACTACCCCGTCGTCTCCAACAAGCTTCGACTCCGATCAAGCCCAAAAGCCCGGAGAAGAAGAGGAGCGTCACTACCCCGTCGTCTCCAACAAGCTTCGACTCCGATCAAGCCCAAAAGCCCGGAGAAGAAGAGGAGCGGCACTACCCCGTCGTCTCCAACAAGCTTCGACTACGATCAAGCCCAAAAGCCCGGAGAAGAAGAGGAGTGGCACTACCCCGTCGTCTCCAACAAGCTTCGACTCTGATCAAGCTCAAAAGCCCGGAGAAGAAGAGGAGCGGCACTACCCCGTCGGCTCCAACAAATCCTCGATCCCGATCAAGCCCCAAAGCCCGGAGGAGAGAAGCGAAGCGTCATCACCCCGTCGTCTTCGACTAACGCCTGCCCCATCCACGAAGAAGAAAGCCTGGAGCAGATCGTCTGAAGCGTCGCTACCCCGTCGTCTTCATCAACAAAAGTCGACGCTACAACCGTCGCATGGAGACCGTCGCTACCCTCGCCGTCTTCATCAACAAAAGCCGACGCTACAACCGTCGCACGGACACCGTCGCTACCCTCGTCGTCTTCATCAACAAAAGCCGACGCCACAACAGTCGCACGGAGATCGGTGCTACCCCCACCATCTTCGAAAGCATTCTTCGACTCCGATCACGCCAAAGAAGCCCGGAGAAGAAGAGAAGTCCAGTCGATACGTAAACCGTCGAAGCACCGGAGAAGTAGCCCACGTCATTCGAAGAAGAAGATCGAGTTGACGCCAAAGCTAAAGCCAACGCAAGAAGCCAAAGCAAAGCCCCAGTAAAGCCCGCGCCAAAGCAACGCAAGTGCCAAAGCCAAGCGACTACGCTGGCCACGAGCAAAAGCACCGCACGTTCTAGCCGATACGACGCGAAGTCCGGAAGAACGAAAGTATCGCAAGTCTCTCCCAGCTACGTCCAAGTGCAAGCGCCGAAGCAAAGCAAAAGCCAGAGCCACGCCGGAGCAAAGCCAAAGCCAAAAAGCCAAAGCCAAAGCCAACGCCAAAAGCTAGATCGACGCCGCGAACCGACGATCAAGGACACCGAGGTCAAGCAAGGAACGAGGAAGACGCGAAGACCGAGGAACGAAGCCGAAAACCCCCTAGCCGAGAAAGCGCGAAGCACGGAAGGGACAAAGCAACGGTGGACATTCCTTAGCCTCTCCAAAACCCTCTCCCTGTAAAACCCCTGTCCTAGGCAGCCCCTTCAGAGCTCTCGCACGAACACCACGTGGAGACGCGGATCAAAGGGATCCCCCAGAAGATCTTTCCCACAATCCCCTGATCAAAACTCGCCGCAACCCGGACTCGCTACACCCGAGCCACCCGGGTCCCGGCCACAATTGTAATCTCGTGTGATTCGCAATAAAGACGACCCGCGCTTTTTTCCGCGTCCACACATAGTTCATATGCCTACCCCATACGACTTGTTTGTGTTACACAACACTAAAGTACATTTCAGTGAAATTCTTCAAATCTCATCAAAACATCTGCAATTTTCAACCAAAGCTATATGTATAACTCTATTACATTCTCTTCAGCATTATCATATGTCTACGTACACTTTAGCTTGCAATTTTCAATCAAATATACTTTACTTTACTGCTGGGATATGCAGACACGGGCTTATGTGTTTGCTTTACTTTGGGTCCATTTTGTGATCTAATGAAGAAAAAATATGATCTTATTTGCACAGGAATCACAGCAAAAGAGAAGAAGAAGAAGAAGAAGAAGACGACGACGACGACGACGACGACGACAAAGTGAGGAGACATCATGCAGCTTGACAAGAGATAAGACCATACAAATCCCTTGGGGTAAGATGTAAGTGGGGTTAAATGAGGTCCCTTGAAACTTATAGGCTATGAAGTTCATAGATTTTATTATGACATCCTCTCCTTTTCACCCTTAATGAAAGTAGGTCTCTCTTGGCCTCTAATTAAGAAAGATAGGGACAATGCATTAATCTAAGGAAAAATACCCCTACCCACGAGGCATCATCTCCTAATCTTTTATTGTTCATGATTAAATGATCATCCAAATCTCTTAGAATTGAGAACACATGCAAAACCACGGAGGAAATTAATCAGCAATTGATACATGAGATTTGAGTCGAGGGACTTCTTGGAAATAATACACCTGACAAACTGTTGAGAAACTTGTATACCTTCCTTAGTAGGTTCAAGGCGTGTATATGACATTGACTTTAAAGCAATAGACCTAGACCTTGGTGCACATACCTTGTGAAAATATAGCTTTCAAGATACAATGAACCTCTTAGACTAGTCTCAACGTATGCACTTGTTGATATGTCATTCAATTCGAACTTAGTGGTGTCAGACTAAAGAAAATTATATATATATATATATATATATATATATATACTAGTAATGCCCGTGCCTGTCGGCACGTACATTCGGCAAGGGTGTGACAAAATTTTTGAGGGAGGAGACAATTTTGAAGGTGGCAACAAAATATTTCGAGATCGGCAATAATATTTCAAGGGAGAATAATATTTCAATTGTGATAATAATATTTTGAGAGCGGTGATAGTATTTTGAGACATTTGATAATATTTCGTGAGTAGTGATAATGTTCGAGTATGTCGGCACTCAAACGGGGCAGTGAAATTGGTTCAGCAACGCCCATAATTGACGGAGACACTCATATTCAACTGTGGAGCCCATACTTGACAAAAACAACATAATTTATCAGCGTGCAACACTTGTTCTTTTTTTTACTTTTAAAATTTTATTTTTTAAAATAAATTCACACATATATCAATTTTGGATTGAAGATGGTATTACATCAATGGCGCAAATCTCTCACTTAGCATCTTCAGCAAAATCCTCATGTAGAATTTTTTTTTAGATAAATTATACTTTGCCCCCTTGAAGTTTAGCTCAAAAACACTTAACCGCCATATAGTTAAAAAAGCTATATTTTTCCCTCCTTCAATTCAGTTTTGATCAGATAACAATTACTAAATAAGGAAATTAAGTAGTTGACAAAAGGGGCAATGTGCTAACATTTCAAACTTTAGGGAGTGATTTGGGACAAAATAAACTACGGGGGGTTATTTGTATTTGAGTTAAACATCAGGGAGCAAAGTGTACTTTACCTTTTTTTGTTTGATCTCTCCGCGTAATTTTCTATCTAATAGACGATGTGACAGACCAATTTGGCCGTAAGCAAATACATCATCGTGCATGGATTGGACCTGAGAACGATTTTGTTCTAACTCCTTAAAGTGGTTGGAGCATCACCCTCTTTCTCATTGGTCGATTGCAAGGGCTTTTGGTCATTTCACCATGATGAATACCGCAAAATAACATTTCAAAAAAAAAAAACACAAAATGGCATACATATCTTTGAAATGGACCAATGAGAGAGAGGGGGTGATGCTCCAATGCCATTTTCTATAATCATTTGTTACAATTTGATATGGGACTTTTATATTTTTATTATTCAGCATCCTTCTCGCAGCACATGTTATGAAGACTTATATATCTACATCAACTGTTCCATCTAGATTTAATAGCCAAAGTATGAATCCCATGAGATCGTCCCTTGTACATTCAAATAGCATTTTGGTGTACATATTTATCTCAAAAGAATCACTTATATGCCCAATGAAAAAAAAATTAAGAATTACAACTCAAAAGAATTACATCCTCAAAAGAATTACAACTTTAGAGAGAATTAAATCCAATGTCAACTTCAACATAGCAACTTCTTTCAAATTGTATCTGGCAACTTCTTTTCCATGCTCTTTGGCTCCCATTCCCCCCTTTGGCATGCAAGTATCGGGGCCACTCTTACCTCAGGCGAGCGAGCTAGAGGGTGTTCAGCGCACGGAGGTGGTGGAAGTAGTCGATGATCGCTAGGAAGCAGCAAGCGGTTTGCTGCGTTGTCAGGATCTGGTGAAACCGGTGGAGGGTCTGATGCCTCAAATTGTTTGCCTACAGCAAATAGAACTAAGTATTAGGGGGAAGTAGTGTGTGGATTAGGTGCACTGTGTGCACTTCGACACAAAAGCAATTTGATACAAACTCTCTCTCTCTCTCTCTCTCCCTCTCTCTCTCTCTCTCTCTCTCTCTCTCTCTCTCTCTCTCTCTCCCCGCATGTGAAGCCACATCCCATCTCTCGACGCATCAAAAAATCTAATAGCAGGGACCCCCCACCAATAACACTGACGTCGGCCACATCCCAGTGCGAGGGCAGGGTCACACACGCGAGCGAGAGAATAAAGAATCGTACAAATGGACATGCATTTGCAAAACACTTTTTTTTTTGTGACCACATATCGCATTTGACAACGTTGGACATACATAAAAATATTCTGCAGCAATTATCCCAAGATACACTGATGGCCATCACAACACAATCAGGAGACATCATGATGTGTGAGAAGAAGGTACAAACAGTAGCGATTCACATATAATTGGTGATAGTAGTAACTTAATGCACAGAACTCGAATACGAATTAAAGACAAATTGAATTCATTGTATGGATTCAAAAATTAGCATAGCAAATTAATAAAAGTGAATACATAACATGAGACCACAACAAATTATAATAATGAATTTCAAACAAAAAAAATTTATAAGTATCATAAAAACAAAATTCTAGGTAGAATTCATACAATTTCCATTCATATGATCAATTTCTATAGCCTTTTATCAATTAAGATCAAAATGTTGCATACATATGGTCAGAAAAAAAAGGAATAAGAGTATTGATTGCTGGAAAAAAAAAATTAAAAAAAAAATTCAAGAGAATGAGAGGGAGATAGGATATGCAGGCTACGATTGCCTCAAAAAAACTGAAGAAAAAAAAATTGAGAGAGAGGGATAGGGAGACATGGACTGCGGGCTACAATTACCTCAACATCGTTGGATATAATATAGTTATTTCTATAATAACTATAGAAATATATTAGCCAATAAAAGACATGTATATGATATTTGTGAACCAACCAAGAACAAATGAAAGCATCCAAATTCTATAGAGCATGCAAAGAAGAAGAAGAAGAAGAAGAAGAGAGAGAGAGAGAGAGAGAGAGAGAGAGAGAGAGAGAGAGAGAGAGAGAGAGATCCCGATCCCGTAGGCGACGACCCCGACCCCGCCGGCGATGATCCCGATCCCACCGGCCAATGGCAGAACCTTGCACAAAAAAAAACTGATGTCAAAACACACACACACACACACACACACACACACACACAGAAAAAGAGAGAAAGAGACCCCAACCCCGCCGATGATAATTTTTAGAACTAAGCATCAGATTTTTTTTCTGATAATTTTTAGAACCCATATTCAATTCCAATAAGCTTTTTAAATCATGCAAAAATAAAATTGGATGAACAGATGGAGTTTAGAAGAACCTGCACCAACTTCGCCGGACAGAAGCTCTTGATGACAAATGCGAAATTGGTGTACTTGACGAAGGACAGAAGCTCTCGATGACAAATCCTGAATCTCCATTCACCCATCCTCTGCAAAAATTCAACAAAAAACAGAAGAAATAAAAAACTACGAAAAAGAACAAAAAAGAAAAAGGGGGCACTCGTTTCAGATTGACCCCTCAGCTAATAAGGAGGAGATCGCCTGATTCTGTTCCTTCACCTACTGCATCATCCCCCCAAAACAAAAACCCCGCCGGCTTCCTCTAACGACTGATTCACCAAGCCAAAAAAACAATCATGAAGAAAGAGTAGATAAATGAATTAAAAACTATAGGAAAAAATAAGAGAAAGATTGACTGTTCCTTCACCCACTGAATCCCCTGTTCCTTCACCCACTGAATCATCGAGATCTGACCGGGGAAAACACATAATCAATATCTCAATCAGATCTGAGGCATTTGAGAAAAAAAAAAAAGGACTCACTCGTTTCAGATTGACCCCTTCAGCGGAGAATGAGAAGATTGCCTGATTCTGTTCCTTCATCCACTAAATTACCCCCCACAGAGAGAGAGAGAGAGAGAGAGAGAGAGAGAGAGAGAGAGAGATAGAGAGAGATCTGACCGGGGGAAGCACTCAAATCGGTATCTCAATCAGATCTGAGGCATTTGAGAAAGAAAAAAAATTATATCTGAATCCTTCACAAAAAAAAAAAGATTCAAAAACAAAAAAACATTAGAGAGAGCAACAGAGAGAGATCAGGACTGACTATGGGTGGCCGGAAGGGTTGTGGCCGGCATTCGGTGGCCGACGGTCGGTGTCGAACGGTGTCTATGCCAAGAGTCCAATCGCAATCCTTAAAAAAAAAAAAGATTCAAAATAATTAGAGAAAGAGAGAAACAGAGAGAGATCAGGACTGATTTGAGAGAGAGAGAGAGGCTTCCTACCTGTGGATCGATGGAAGGGCTGTGGCGTGTCGATACCAAGAGTCTGATCGCAATCCTTAAAAAAAAATTCAAAAACAAAAAAAATTAGAGCAACAGAGAGAGATCAGAGAGAGATTAGGACTGATTGAGAGAGAGAGAGAGAGGTTTCCTACCTATGGGGTGGCCGGCAGTTGGTGTCGATGCACATACCAGAGAAGAAGAGGGGAGGGGGAGCTGATCAGCTCCCTCCCTTGATCGGGGAGGCTGCCGATCAGGGGGGAGTAGAGATCAGGTGGGCTGCCGATCAGGTGGGCGCGGGGTGGTGGCGGCCGATCAGGGGGGGCTGCCGATCAGGGGGGCGCGGGATCTACCAACCTTGATCGGGGGGGCTGCCGATCAGGGGGGAGTGGCGGTCGATCAGGGGGGCTGCCGATCAGGTGGGCGCGGGGTGGTGGCGGTC